>CAUYRH010071926.1:0-15550 GCA_963574655.1 Perodicticus potto
GTTTCATATACAATCTGAAACATTTTCATCAAACTGTTTGACATAGCCATCATGTCATTTTCTTAGTTATTGTATGAAGACATTTGTATTCTGCATTTAGTAAGTTTTGTCTGAACCCATCTAAGATGCACCATAGGTGTGGCCCCACCATTTACCCTTCCTCCACCTATCCTCCCCCTTCTCCTCCCCTCCTTCACCACTTTCCCCATATTCTTATGCTATAATTGGGTTATAGCCTTCATATGAAAGCTATAAATTAGCTTCATAGAAGGGCTGAGTACATCGGATACTTTTTCTTCCATTCTTGAGATACTTTGCTAAGCAGAATATGTTCCAGCTCCATCCATGTAAACATGAAAGAGGTAAAGTCTCCATCTTTCTTTAAGGCTGCATAATATTCCATGGTGTAAATATACCACAATTTATTGATCCATTCATGGGTTGATGGGCACTTAGGCTTCTTCCAGGACTTAGAAATTATGAATTGGGCTGCAGTAAACATTCTGGTACATATATCTTTGTTATAAAATGATTTTTGGTCTTCTGGATATATACCTAGTAGAGGAATTGTAGGATCAAAGGGCAGGTCTATTTTTAGATCTCTAAGTGTTCTCCAAACATCTTTCCAAAAGGAACATATTAGTTTGCATTCCCACCAGCAATGTAGAATTGTTCATTTTTTATACATTTGTTTAATTCTGTAGCTTGATCTCTCTTCAAACCTGTCTCCTTCTTCATTCTGAGAACTCAAACGTATTAGAAAAAAAAGAGCAAGTGATCCCATCTTAGGGTGGGTAAAGTATGTGAAGAGAAACTTCTCTGAAGAGGACAGGTGCATGGTCTACAGACACATGAAAAAACACTCATCATCATTAATTATCGAGAAATGCAAACCAAAACCACTTTGAGATATCACCTAACTCCAATAAGAGAAGCCCACATCACAAGACCCCATTTCAATGAAAAACAAAATTTTAATGAAAAATTCAGGAAAGCCAAAAAAAATTATTCTTGAAAACATTTATAACATTATACATCCTAGCTACCACAATGAGCAAGGACAAGAGAGCAGACACACATTTCCATATGGAAAATAAACAGGGGGCAGCACTACAGACCCTACAGACATTTTCAAAATCTAATAACAGAACATTGTAAGCCACTCTATTCCAATATACTAGAAAATGCAGATAAAATGGACAAGATATTCTAAAATATAATTTACCTAATAGACATAAGAATAAATAGAAAATATGAATCTTTGTATGTGTATATACAGAGGGTGCCAACATGGCAGGAAAGGAAAAACTATTAAAATTGTATACTAATAACAGTTGTTATCTTGTATATCATATCTTGTATCTCTTGTAAGTCAAGAAGACAAATACAACTTGAGTATTACAATTTTAATACAGTTTTTCCATTCTTAACATGTGTATATATATTTTGTCAACCTTTATATTTTTTGTTCTCATTTATGGAAAGCAAAAGTAGCTTAGTTTTTAATAGATCAGTATAACTCAATATATTAATAGAATAAATTTTTAAATTATCTCAATATATACAGAAAAGCTTTTTGTTTGAATATATTTTCATATACTTGTCTATTTGTATGTCTTTGGAGAAATGTCTATTCAGTTCCTTTGCCCATTTTTCAGAGATGTTGTTTGTCCTCTTGTTTTTGAGTTGTTTGAGTTTCTTAGATACTTAGGATGTGATTCCCCCATCAGATACATGCTTTGCAAACATTTTCGTCTAATCCATGGATTGTTCTTTACACTCTGGGATTGTTTCCCTTGTTGTCCAGAAGCTTTGTAGTTTGATGCCATCCTATTTGTCTATTTCTACATTAACCACTTGTGTTTTCAGAGTCATATTCTAAAAATTTTGCACAGACCAGTGTTGTCTGGGAGTTTTTATACTATCTATTTTAAGTTTATTTTTGTATAGGGGGTTATAAGGATCCAATTTCTTGCATCTGCATGTGAATATCCAGTTTTCCCAGCACCATCTATTGAAGGATTTACCCTTTCCCCATTGTATGGCAACTTAGAAAATTAATTATCCATTAATTACCCTAAGTCTTTGTGTGTGTTTCTCGGTTTTCTATCATGTTCTATTTATCATTGTCTATTTTCATGCCAGTTCCATGTTGTCTTGATTGCTTTGGCTTTGTAGGCAATTTTGGGAACATGTTGTTTGATGTCTCCAGCTTTCTCCTTTTTTCTCAAGGTTATTGTTGCTATTCAGAGTCTGTTGAAGTTCCATTCAAATTTTTGGATTTGTTTTCTTTCATTAAAGAATGTTATTGAAATTTTGATAAGGATGGCATTGAGTTTGTAAATTGCTTTAGCAAGGATAGGTATTTTAACAAAATTATTCCAATCCATGAACACAAGATAGCTTTCCATTTATTTCTGTATGCCTTAATTTCATTTAATATTTTATAGTTTTCAGCCCAAAAAAATTGGTGTTAACCAAGTTTAACCTCCTTGATTAAATTTACTTCAATGTATTTGTTTGGAGCTATTTTAAATGGAATTTTTGCTTGATTATTTTTTGGATATTTTGTTGTTTGTGTATAGAAATATGATGATTTTGGCTTGGCACCTGTGGCTCAAGCAGCTAAGGCGCCAGCCACATACACCTGAGCTGGCGGGTTCGAATCCAGCCCGGGCCCACCAAAGCAACAATGACGGCTGCAACCAAAAAAAAAAAACAAAGAAAGAGAGAGATATGATTATTTCACTACACTAATTCTGTGTTCTACATCTTTACTAAATTTATTTATTAGTTCTAACATTTTTTTGGTTGAGTCTTAGGGTTTCCATATATAAAATCATGTTCCCAGCAAGTAAAGACAATATTACTTCTGCTTCTCTGATTTGAATGTTTTTTACATCTTTTTCTTGTCTAATTGCTCTGCCAAGAACTCCCACTACTATGTTAAATAGAATTGGCAAGAGTATATACCTACGCACAAGGATTCACTCATCCTCTTCCTTTAGAGAAGACAGGTTCTGATTGCTCCGTGGCTGGACACGGAGTCCTCACGTATGTGACCATTTGAGCATGTGGGTACCCGGGGGAGGGTTGGTAATGCTCAAGGTCGCATGGCAGTGACAGTAGATATTTAAATAGAGATCAGCTTTCCCCTCAAAATCCTAGAGCAAACCCACTCATTGTCCCTAAAGCTTGAAGGCAGGACCACAGGAGGAGGAGAATTCTAAGAAAAGAAACAGAAGTATCAAGGAGGCAGAAATGAGTCAAGGGCTGTATCCAAGAAGATGAGGGTGGAAGCTGCTGCTAAAAAGAATTGGGAAGTCCTCGTAGGGGACTCACAAGAAGAGTCATATTTTCTTCCCTTATTTCCTGTGTGTTCACTTTGTGCTCCTGAGCTCCTCACTGTGAGCTACAGTGTCACATGTTCATGGATCTCTGCTGGTCTGAGTCAGCCAACAACATGAACCTGCCCCTTCCCTGAAGCATCTCCAGGGCTGGAGGGAAGACTAGCTGTGCTGGGGACCCCACCATGCTGTGCTAAAGGACAAGCTGAAGAAGGGAGGGGACCCCAAGGGGGCCCTGAGGGGACAGAGGTCCCTCTCACCCTCACTTGGGAGGAGCCAACACAGGAGCCACCAAGTCTCTTTGCTGCTGCATCCTGGTCCTCAGTGAGATGAGGACAGATGAGGCAGATGGTGGATGTGGGTTAGGGAGACCCTATTTCTGTCTGAAATGTCTGCAGAGACCCTGGGTGCTCACTCCAACCCCGCCCTGGGGAAATAAGAACTAAGCTGCCAGGGAGGGGGGCAGTTCCCCTTCCTGTGGGCTGCACATGGACAACTCCATAATAGGAAACATGCAGCCTCGGAGTGGCCACACCCTGTGTGTCTGTCCTGAGGGCACCGTAGTCTCCACCACTTGCACAGCCTGGGCCAATGGGAGGAGACACCATGCTCCCCACCCTCACGGCCCTGCTCTGCCTCGGTGAGATGTGAGGAGGGACAGGGGAGATCTTGACCAGGAGGGGGGACCTACCCTACCCCCACCATCCTACAGCCTGACCCTGCTCTATCAGGAGACCCAGGGGCTCGGGAGGCTCCCAGGGAAAAGGCTACATGTTCAGCCTTCAGGAAACAAATTTCTCACCAGAACTCTCTTCCAGGGCTGAATCTGGGCCCCAGGACCCACGTGCAGGCAGGTGAGTGTGCCCCCAGCTGCCCCAGGTCCCTTCTCCTCACTGGGGACAAGGGGACACCCTGGGCAGCTGGGGATGGGGAACAGCAGTTCTGGGCTGACTAAGGGAAATGTCTGGAAGGTCTTAGGCTCAGAGCTGGGATCAGAGGGGTGGGGATGTCTTGGGACACAGCCTCTGATTTTCTTCTAGAGAACCTCTCCAAACCTACTCTCTGGGCTGAGCCAGACTCTGTGATGACCCTGGGGAGCCCTGTGACCATTTGGTGTCAGGGGACCCTGTATGCCCAAGAGTACTATCTGGTGAGAGAGAGAAGATCAGGAGCTTCAAAAATGCAGAGCATACAGGAGTCCAGAAACAAGGCTAAGTTTTTCATTCCTTACATGACACCACATGATGCAGGGCGATATCGCTGTTACTATCAAAATCCTCCTGGCCGGTCAGAGCCCAGTGAGCCCCACGAGCTGGTAGTAACAGGTAAGAGGGCACTCCGGGGTCCCAGCTCCAGGCTCTGTCCTCAGGAAAGGAGTCTGCTTTCATGGGTGTCCCCCTCTCACAGCCCAGCCCTGGAGTGGTGTGAGAGGTGTGAGCCCCATTTCACATGGCTGCCTCCTTCTCTCCTAGGACTCTACGGTAAACCCACCCTTACAGCCCTTCCGAGCCCTGTGGTGGCCTCAGGAGAGAAAGTGACCCTCCAGTGTGCCTCACAGCTGGAATTCGACATGTTCATTCTGACTCAGGAAGGAAAACACAAGCTCTCCTGGCACTTTGGGCTCCATGGACACCCCCATGGGCAGCCCCAGGCCCTGTTCTCTGTGGGCCCTGTGACCCCTGGACACAGGTGGATGTTCAGATGCTATGGCTATCACAGGAACATCCCCCAGGTGTGGTCAGAATCCAGTGACACCCTAGAGCTCCTGGTCTCAGGTGAGCAGGGCCCATCCTTGCCATGGGTAGCTCAGGGCCTAAGACAGGTCACCAAATGAGCCCATGGGGGACGATGGGGTAAGGGGAGCCCTTGACTGGAGCAGAGACACTGAATGTGTGAGACAGAGAGGAGATACAGAAAGGGAGGGGACAGTGAGAGCGGGAGGCTCATGAAGAGAGACGTGTCTTCACCTGCTCCTCCTCAGGGACCAGTTTAAATGCCCTCTCCACGAGAGACCTTCACTGTGACACTGTCCAGATGGCCCTGCCTCCTTCCCTCCTGTCGGCCTCTCCGTCTCTCTGAGTCTGTCTCCCTCTCTCTACATGCACACACACCTGCATCTACAGACCTAAGTGTTATCTGCGTGGTACATTGTATATGTATGTGTGTACACACTCAGTCTTGTTCTGTGCCTGCGGCTATAGAAATACTTGAAGCAGGAATGACTGATAAACAACAGGAACTTTTCACAAGATTAAGACACCAGCAGGTTCAGTGTCTGGTGAGGGCCTGGTCTCTCTTTCTAGGGTGGTACCTTGAATGATGTGTCCAACACAGGGGACAAATTCTGTGTCCTCACGTGGCCAAAGGGACAGAAAGGCAGGAAGGTAGGCTATCTGGTTCCCTGCAACCATTTTGTAGGGGCCCTAAATCCCTTTAAGGGCACAGTGCAGGACATAGTCAGCTCCTACAGGCCCACCTGCTAATACTGTTGCATTGGGGTTAAGTTTAAATATGGATTTGAAAGGGACACAGAGACTCGACCCACAGTATATTCAGTCTGCTGCTTAAACTCCCATCTGTCTCACTAGCCCTGCTCACTGGTATGCACCTACAGTGAGCTCTTGGCCCACTCACCTGCATTCACACTCTGGGCATTCAGAAACACACGTGATAATCCACTGACTCAACATCACCATTTGGAAAACATGTCTGCATGTGTGTTTATATTAATATGTACATATGTGCAAGCATGTGTGTTTACATATAAAATATATATAATACAGGGCAGCGCCTGTGGCTCAACGAGTAGGGCGCCGGCCCCACATACCAAATGTGGGGAGTTCAAACCTGGCCTCGGCCAAATTGCAAAACAGAAAAATAGCTGGGCGTTGTAGCAGGCGCCTGTAGTCCCAGCTACTCAGGAGGCTGAGGCAAGAGAATCACCTAAGCCCAGGAGTTGGAGGTTGCTGTGAGCTGTGTGACGCCACGGCACTCCACTGAGGGCAATAAAGTGAGACTCTGTCTCTACCAAAAAAAAAATATATATATATATAATACATATATAAAAATATATGCATACTTTACAAATACATGCACATATGCATCCCATTGTATGTGTTTCTCACTATTGGAGGAATTAGTTGACAAGACTTAAATAGATGATGAGACCCCAGTTGACCTGGCTGAGGTGGGACGATGAGGAGGCAGCCCCAGGCATTCATCCTTTTTGCTCCTGACCTTCAGGAGCCCTAGAGAACCAACCCTGAATCAACGGGGCCTGGATCTTCAGCTACTGATAAGTGGAGACTCTCAACACCAGATGAATTAACTTACATGGTCCTGTGTCTCAAAACTAACAAGGAACATTCAAGAGCTCAACTAGTCCTAGGTTGAAGAGAAAATAGTTCCTATGTCTTGGGGCACAGCCACATGTGTGCCTCAGTAACACACAAAAAGGACCTGAATACAATTAACACCTCAGGACTGGGGATTTCAACAATGGAACCAGAGGGGACTCTGATGCAGCAGAGAAAGGATTCATTAAGGACCTATAAAGTTACATCATGGGAAGTGGGTGACATAAGAAATGATAACCCAGAAAATGTCAGCTCAGGTCTTCTCACTCTGCCCCTCTTTATCTTATTCTCAGGAGCCACTGAGACCACTAGCCCCTCACAGAACCAGTCAGACGTCGAGACAGGTGAGTGAGGAGACACTGTCAGTCATGGGACTGGGCATGGAGGGTCAGGCCCTGTCAGGGGAGGATGTTGTCCTTTGGGAACATCCAGGGATCCTGGTGACTTTGGTCTGCCCTGACCTCTCTGACCTCTTGTCCTGAACCCCAGCCCTACACGCCCAGGATCACACCATGGAGAATCTCATCCGCATGGGTGTAGCTGGATTGATCCTGGTGATTCTTGGGATTCTGCTGTTTGAGGCTCAGCACAGCCAGAGAAGACACCAAGGAGCCTCCAGGAGGTAACGCCAGAGAGAGCAATGGACCACCCAGATTGGGTGAGCCTTGGGAACAAATCAGATGCTCCCAGGGGGTTCTGTAAGAAAGTCTGGGACAGAAGTAGGGGAACTGTCTGCTGAAAATGTTGAGCAGAGGAGACAAGATCAGGTGCAGGGGAAGGTCCAGAGGACTCTGCCCCCACCAGACCGTGGTGCTCCCCTCCCTCCCTTTGCTGCCTTCTGTTGACTGTCCCTCCCTCCATCCCCGCTCCTGTGACATGAGGGCACATCCCCCAGGGTGGGTTTGAGTTCACTTTTCTTTGCACCTTGTGCTCCACTCCTGTTATCTGACACATTTTTCTTTATTTCTAACAATCCCTTCCCTGACAGGTTTGACTGATTTGCATCTCTTCAGTTCTCTTATGGATTTTGATTCAATAACTGAATAAATGGGCAAGTTTTAGATTCCAGGCTTCAAAAGATATGTCCAAACTGATGCCCCAGCTCCCTATCTGGACTCGACCTTCATCAAATGCTAACTGTGCACTTTGTCTGGAAATACAATCACTAGGAATCCGCACATGGGTGCTTGAGGAGTCAGCTTTGTGGTGTGCTGCTAAACCAGCTGTCTGGGGGGAAATCATTGAAAAGAATCCTTGTTGTACACCATTTGGCAATTACTTTGGTATAAATGGTCCCTTCTTGGCCAACTTTAAGGAGCAGAGATGAGGTCATTGAATGAAGAGTTGGGAAACTGGACAGAATACTATTTTTTTAAATATTTTTGTATTTATATATCAACATATATAACTATTTTATAAATATTTTATAAAATTTTGTAATGAATATTTTGTAAATAAAGGCACATTTGCCTACAATTTCCATTTTTCCCTGTGTATGTATGGTGACCTTTGGGGTACTCCATGTTTTAGTGTTAACTATTAAATAATTACACTATAAAAGGGAATGTAATATGTAAAATAGAAATTGGAGGTAGCGCCTGTAGCTCATAGGGTAGGGCACCAACTACATACACCGAAGCTGGCAGGTTCAAACCCGGCCTGGGCCAGCTAAACAACAATGACAGCTGCAACGAAAAACATAACCAGGGGCGGCGCCTATGGCTCAAAGGAGTAGGGCACCAGCCCCATATCCCAGAGGTGGTGAGTTCAAACCCAGCCTCAGCCAAAAAATAATAATAATAATAAAAAGAAAAAACATAACCAGGCATTGTGGTGGGTGCCTGTAGTCCCAGATACATGGGAGGTTGAAGCAAGAGAATGGCTTAAGCCCAAGAGTATGAGGTTGCTGTGAGCTGTGACACCACAGCACTCTACCCAAGGTGACAGCTTGAGACTCTGTCTCAAAAAAAAAAGAAAGAAAGAAAGAAATT
Source organism: Perodicticus potto (assembly GCA_963574655.1). Lineage (NCBI taxonomy): Eukaryota > Metazoa > Chordata > Mammalia > Primates > Lorisidae > Perodicticus > Perodicticus potto. The sequence continues at coordinate 8,695 of CAUYRH010071926.1, forward strand.
TGGAAAGATTGACAGATAATTCCTCTCTTGTCTACTAAATACCTAACAGTTTACGGCCAATGCGTTTATGCTGTATGTATTTCAAGCATATGTGAGTATATGAATGAGCCTGAGTGTTGCATCTTCCTTGTTTGTAAATTCCTCAAAACAGGGTGGGCACAGTGGCTCATGCTTGTAATCCTAGCACTCTGGGAGGCTGAGGCCAGTGGATTGCCTGAGCTCACGAGTTCAAGAGCAGCCTAAGCCAGAGCGAGACCTCTTCTCTAAAAATAGCAAGGCGTTGTGGCAAGTGCCAGTAGTCCCAGCTACTTGGGAGGCTGAAGCAAGAGTTTGAGGTTGAGCTGTGACACCGTGGCACTCTACCGAGGGCAACAAAGTGAGACTCTATCTCAAAATAAATAAATAAATAAATTCCTTAAAATATACAATGTCAACTTTTCTTATTAAAATAATTTTGTGTTATATTACTTCTGTCAGTAGTTATATTGCCAATACTTACTTTTTTTTTTTTTCTTTGAGACAGAGCCTCAAGCTGTCACCCTGGATAGAGTGCTGTGGTATCACAGCTCACAGCAACCTCCAATTCTGGGCTTGAGCGAGTCTCCTGCCTCCGCTTCCCAAGTAGCTGGGACTACAGGTGCCCACCACAACGCCCAGCCATTTTTTGGTTGCAGCCGTCATTGTTGATTGGTGGGCCCGGGCTGGATTCAAACCCACCAGCTCAGGTGTACGTGGCTGGCGCCTTAACCCATTGAGCCACAGGCACCGAGCCACCAATACTTACTTTTAACAGTATACCTTTGCAATGCCCTTATTGATTTTTAAATTTGGGAGGGGCCTTTTTTTTTATATGGGCCTATCATGCCTAATCACTAGACCTTTTATGGGGTGTAGGTCTTAAAATGCTTAAGCAAATTGCTCCTAAACATACATAGTAATTAAGGAATAATTTAGAAGAACTACAGCTATTTATAAGTATTCATGCAATTACACATTTTGAGCATGGATTCTTTCATCCTCTTCATTTACAGAGGACAGCGTCTAATTACACTTCAGCTGAACTCAAGAGTTTTCATACGTATGTGTGTGCACGTGAGTGTAAACGTGTGCATGTGTAATTTTACAATAGCTTTTCCCCCATTTACCTTGCTTTCTCCTTATTTTTTTCTTTTTTTGTTTTTGAGACAGAACCTCAAGCTGTCACCCTGGGTAGAGTTGCATGGCATCACATCTCACAGCAAACTCCAAATCCTGGGCTCAAGCGAGTCTCCTGCCTCTGCCTCCCAAGTAGCTGGGACTACAGGCGCCTGCCACAACACCCGGCTATTTTTTTGGTTGCAGCCGTCATTGTTGTTTGGCGGCCCGGGCTGGATTCGAACCCGCCAGCTCAGGTGTACGTGGCTGGGACCTTAGCTGCTTGAGCCACAGGCGCCGAGCCCGCTTTCTCCATTTTGAGTTCTTTATTCCTGTAACTGAATTACATGACATAGAATGGCTTTCTATGAATGTGAAAACAGTAAAATACTTACAAACTTATGGCTCTGGAGATGCCTTCTCTTTTAAATTTTAAAAGTATTAAATTTTAATACTTAAAAATGTTATTTTGTATTAAAAAAAGAAAAACACACAATACTTAGAAGGGAAAGTGCATCTGAAGCTTCAGAGTCTGCCCCTCAGACCCTCCTCATCCACCGTGAAGGTGGAGCCTGACCTGGTGGTTTAACATGCAACACAACGACCTGACTAGGCCAGCCTTGCCCTGGACTGCTTCATGCATAAAGATGTGTCCACTGGCTGCGCACAGAGGCTCACTCCTGTAGTCCTAGCACTTTGGGAGATCAAGGCAGCTGGATTGCTTGAGCTCAGGAATTCAAGTCCAGTCTGAGCAAAATCAAAACCCCATCTCTACTAGAAAGAGAAAACCTGAGGCAAGAGGATGGCTTGAGCCCAAGAGCAAGAGGTTGCTGTGAGCTATAATGCCACGGCCCTCTACCCAGGGTGACAGCTTGAGACTCTGTTTCAAAAAAAAAAAAAAAAAAAAAATTTGTCCACTGACCCTGTCAACACTGCCCTTAATAACTATTTATCTCTTGAGCCGTTGTCAGACATCAGCCTCACTTCTTTTCTCCTGATACTTAAGATAGATGTGACTTTGTCTTTTCACAGTCTGTTCCTCCCAAGACTTTAGCTTTCCCTTTGGCCTCTCACTATTCATTGTACTAGAAAACGTGCTCAATATCATTTTCCAGTTTCATAATTGGCTCATCAACTGTTTCTTGTCTTTAAAGGAATGACTATTTTAATTACATTCATTCTCGAGTCTCAGATTTCTAACTTATTTCTATAATGCCCATTTATCTACAGTATCATCTATATTCTTGGTGTGAAAATTCAATTTCCTCTCACATTTTTTAAATATATAAAGATAATTACTTTAAAATGACTCTCACATATTCCTATGATTCTATTTCTTTGGATATGATGACCCTCATTAATGAGGCTGTAGATTGTTGATTGTGGTACTTTTCATCGATATTAGGATTCCCTTCATCTTCCTCATTTTCGCTCTACTGCTCGCTTCCCACACACTTCATCTTTCAGAGAAACTTTCTCTCAGGGCTTTTCTTAGAGTTCAGAGCCGGAAGAAGTGGGGGGTATTCCACCTGCGACTGCCGTGAGGCATCCACTCTCCCAAAGTGGGCGTGTGTTCGGGGTTGTACAGACAGTGAAGGGTCCAATGGGAGCCTCACACTCACCCTGTCACTCACGTCTGACAACACTGCTGGGAAGCTTCTTGGCACTCACATGGGAGAAGGCTCAGCGCTGACCATGGGCCCAGGTAAGGGAGTGCAGGCATTCCAATCCCCATCGAGGAAAGGGAATTATAGCTTCAAGCATTCTCCCGAGCCTTGACTCCCTCCCTGTCTATGAGCACCCTGGGGATCTTTTTCTCTCCCACACAGAGGTAGAAACGTATTTGGCAATGACCCCTTGTTGGTCCCAGACACTAGTGGACACACAGCTTTGGTCTCTCCTTGTTCTTATGGAGACCTAGCCACTTCAGGAGCTGTGCATAAGACCATAAGTACGTATTATAGAAACATTATAAGTATCATTTCTCAGTATTAACAGGAACAGATGGGGGTTCTTATGCAGGCGCAGCAATTGTCCACCTTGATTGAAGATTCTGACACCAGAATTCTCTCATGTCCTCAAATCTTCATGTTTGGAAATAAACTATGATTGAGCCCGACCCATGTCCCAGGAACTCCTGACTCCACAACCAGTATGAGAACTGCAGTTTAGAACAACAGGCTCCAAACAGGGAAAACGAAGCCCAGACAAGGGACCTTTTGTGTTAGTTACATGGACAAGGGATGATGGAGGAATACATATGTTTTTATTTCAGATTAATATAAGGGTGCATGCAATTAGGTCACATTGTTTGTGTTTGTCAGGGAAAGTTCAAATTGTAGTTGAGCCCCCCTCCCAGGAGGTTCGCCATATACCCCTACATTGCACCTGATACATGAGAGCTTATCACGCCCCCTCCCCACCACTCCTTCTTAAATTTAACTGTTTTTGCTCCTGTGTGGGCGTATAGTTGTTCATCTACTAGTTTCATATTGGTACTGAGTATGTGGGGTGCCAGCTTTTCCATTCTTGTGATACTTTACTTAGGAGGACATTCTCCAAATATTTCTAAGTGAATACAAAAGATGTGAAGTCTCCATCTTTCTTTATGGCTGAATAGTATTCCATGGTCTACATATACCACAGTTTATAAGTGCAGGTACAGGCGAACCTTACTACATGCAGAATACAAATGTCTTCATACAATAACTAAGAAAATGCCATGAAGGCTATGTTAATCAGTTTGATGAAAATAGTTCAGATTGTATATGAAACCAGTACATTGCACCCCTTGATTGCACTAATGTACACAGCTATGATTTAAAAATAAAAACAATTAAAAAAAAGAAATTTATCCTATGAACTGATTATAATCAAAGCAAAAATGAAGACTATTTTAAAATCTCAATCAGTGTATTGGAGACATACAGAGAGACAAGTGGATGTCTGTTACATTAGTGCTATCTCTTTATATGTTTTTAAAATCATATTTGGCCCAGTGAGAATGGTGTTTCTTTTTTAATGTTATAATAATTGGTGTCGTAAAAAGTGGCTGATAAAATTTATTTACCATTCTTAAAAATTCTAAATTACATATAAAGGGAATCAGGCTATATTTTACAATGCCTAGTTTTACAAGCTAACTTGCATCATAAAGGACTTTTTTAAAACATTAAACAGAACAAAATTGGGCTATCTGTAACTCTTTCACTATTGTTTAAAATTGTTCTGGAGTTTAAAAATATAAATATTACAAAATAGATTATTTTTAAAATATATATATGCAGATAATATTATGATTTACCTTGGAAACCAAGAAACCTAAAATCTGAATTTTAATTCAAATTTATCCTATGAACTGGATAAAATTAGGGTTCATACACACCACTATCTCTGAGTTTAGCCACACATTTTTCATTAAAAATAGCAAAAGAAAACTTTTAAGGAAAAGAATTACCAGGAAAGATCCAGATTCTAATTTAGAAACACTACAATTTTATTGAAGGACTTAAAAAATAAATATATGGTTTAGCCTAGTTTCCTAGGTTGGCAGGTATCGTATTTTTAAATGTGGCCATTGCCTATGCAACAAAGCCATGGAACCTTAGAAACTGCTTCACCATATTGAGGCCAACCACCCTGCATTAAAAGACAAGTCCTTGGAGTTTTTCAAAAGAAAAGTAAACATGAACCCAAAGAACAGGAGCAATTATTGAAGGCCACCATGTCAATAAATGTTTCCGCACAGAGAACCACTCTGATTTGCCAACCAAATACTAAAGCTAAGATGCCCTTTACTATTGGTGGAGAGTTGATCCTGCCTGCTGCTCTGGACGTTTGCTGTGAACTTTTAGGAGAAGCTGCAGTTCAAACGGTTGCACCTGTTCCTCTTTTGGCTAGCACCATGACTAGACAAATTGATGAAATGGCAGAGGATATCAAGGCACAAGTTGTAAGAAAGAATTAACAAGTCACCGTGGTACACAATCCTCCAGTCTACTGATGCTGGCAAGACAAAAATGCTTCAGGAGCATGAGCACAGGGATATGTCATCTGCACACTTGTTTGTAACCAACAGCACAACTGCAGAGCTATCCAAGTGTCTGGTTGCTCACCTATCAGAAACACTGAATTGGTCATTGTTTGTTATATGTGTGGGTAGAGTGGCTGCCAAGACTGGATGACTTTCTGGTTCTACCACTCAGGTCAAGGTCACTTCTGACCCACATGGGAATGCTGGCTAGCAGAAAAATGTGAGCTGAACTAAGCCCCCTGGACAGGGTGCAATTAAAGTTATCAACCACACTAGAGTACATGCCTGTAACACATCTGTTCCCACAGCTCTGGCAGAGATGGACGCAGAGCATGTTTTCTCTTACGCACAGACTGAGATGAGGTAGAGCACTGGCAAGAGGTTTATGGGGTCCCCTCCTGAGATTTACGTTAAAAGAAGAGTCATCACTGACAGCACATTTCAGTGACATATTTAACCTCGTCAACTACTTCCATCTGTCACACAAGGGGAGAATGATAACTATGTTCAAGTTGGCAGATAAAGTGGAGTTATGCGGGTGATGAATGAACATTGGAACGTTTGACATGTTCAAGTATTACCAGAGACTGAGCTGGGCCTTCTCCCTCCCAGCTGGTGCATGATCACCTATCTATCTCAGATTTCAGTAGAGTTTGAGCATCACTTCCCAACTACAAAAGTCCCATCCCTACCCCTTAACTGGGAAGGAATGGATTTGCCACTAGTTTGTGACTGAGCCAGGTGAAATGACTTTGTCTGTGCCTGAAGAGGATCAACTGCTTAAGATTGCAGATGAAGGTGGCTTAAAAAGCGAGCTTGAGACAAATTCAAAATTCTGTACATTCTGGATTAAAGTCAAGGCAGAGTATCCTGGGATTGTCACAAAAGCACTGAAAAGCCAGCTTCCATTTCCAATATCTTTTTGAAGCAACCAAAACGAGATTACAGAATAGCCTGGACATAAGCAACGCACTCCAGGTGTCCCTGTCTCCCATCACCCCCAGAAGGTACTGTCTTGTTTCAGGAAAACAAACTCAGGGCTCCCACTGATTATGCATTATGAGGTATAAAACTATTTCATTTCACACCAAAAAAAAAAAAAAAGAAAGAAAGAAAGTGCACAATAAATGTAAACTGCTGGAATCATCCTGAAACCATCTCCTGACCTCATCTGTGGAAAAAAGTGCCAAAAAGAAAAAAAAAAAGTTGAGGACTCCCGTACTACACACCCAGGCAATGTGAATTCTATTACTCCCTGGCTCCCCCCTGCACAGAACACGGCTGTACTGAATACCGTAGGCAGCTATAACCCAATGGGAAGGATTTGTATATCTAAACATACCTAAATGTGAAAAGGTGCAGTACAAGTATGATTTTATAATATTATGGGACCATTGTTGTACACGCAGTCCACTGCTGCCTGAAGTGTCATTACACAGGGCATGATTGTATACTACCCTTGTTTACATTTAATTTATTTTCCATAGAAGGGTGCCCATAAACTTCACCTGCAATTTAAAATAGTTTCACATTGTAAATTGCACACAAACTTTGTGGACATCCTTATTTATTGACCCCTCACTTTATTACTCCTATTTTTATCAGGTACTGTAAGGTGTTTTTTGATAAAGCAGAGTTGAATTTTCTTATCCCATAATTTTAATTAATGAGGGAACTCAACCAATATAT
>CAUYRH010071932.1:0-13619 GCA_963574655.1 Perodicticus potto
TTCACACAGTAAATGAGAAAATCTCATGAATGTTATGTCGAACAGGTGGATGAAAATATCTCAGATTGTATATGAAGCCCGCACACTGTACCCCATGATTGAACTAATGTACACAGCTATGATTCAATAAAAAAAAAAAAAAGAAAGTGGTCTGTGCCTCGGTACCTGTGGCTCAAGCAGCTAAGGCACCAGCCACATAGACCTGAGCTGGTGGGTTCGAATCCAGCCTGGGCCTGAAAAACAACAATGATGGCTGCAACCAAAAAACAGCCGGGAGTTGTGGCAGGCGCCTTGTAGTCCCAACAACTTGGAAGGCGGAGGCAGGAGAATGGCTTGAGCCCAGGAGTTGGAGGTTGCTGTGAACTGTGATGCCACAGCACTCTACCTAGGGTGACAGCTTGAGGCTCTGTCTCAAAAAAAGAAAGTGGTCTGTGGTAGAATGTAAATGCAAATTTGATTCATGTGTTTTGAGAAGGGCTGACACGTCTCAACCTGGGCAGACTCTGTTTATCACATATCATGAAGGCATCTAACACAGCTGGGCTCAGAAAAGACAGGGCACCCAGTGATGCCATAGCTCAGTGGGCACTCCCAGGAAATCCCAGGGTCAGACTTAGCCACTTGGCCCAATAACCTGTGTCAGATCAAGACCAGGAATGGGCTGAGAGATACAAACTGACGGCACACCCTCAAAAGGTAAGGGGCACCTGCAAAACACCCCACACTATCCTAATAGACGAAAGTCCAGGAAATGTCTACACTTTTTGAAGCTATGGATTTCACCATATGTTAATTACTTCTTGGGAATAAGAAATTTCATAAATTTCACACTAATTGTAGAGCACTGTCCTGTTCAGGTACACTAAACGTGCCTCTTTCAAATTCCATCAGGCAACCTTCTAGTTCTAGAGTATCCAAGGGGGTGGCCCAATCAGCCTGTGTTGGCCTTACTCTTTGTGATTTCATAACTTGGTCATACACTGCCTCCCAGCCCTCATCCTTCCAGATGAGATGATACATCAGACAGGCCACCTCCCTAAGGACAGCCTACTACAACCAGGAGTATTTTATTCCTCCCTGGACCTTACCTAAAGCTCTAGTTTCCTTGGGACAGAACAAAAACTATAACCCTGCACAACTCTGATTTCAGGATCAGAGACACTAGCTTCATATGAGGGTAGGAAGTTTTCTGCTTTGTTTCCCATAGGGAAACTGTATTACCTACAGTGTGTTATTTTACCAAGAGTTTTCATCATTCTCTCATGAGATGGTGCAGCTGCCCTACAGCCTCAGAGAAGCAGCTAAGCGGCTTCCAGATGGCAAACTAGCAAACCAGAGAGCCACATCTCCAGCGGAGGTCTCTGGACCCTAAACCCGGGGTTTTTACCACACCACCACCTAGCATTCCACAACATTCTTTCTGACAACGTCTGGCACTCCCAGGCCTCAGAATCACAGCCACACTAGGAACTTGTTCAGAAGGATCAGACTCTTTGTCCTATGAGTATAATTTACATCATTCTGCACACATTCATACCCTCACAGCATCAAATTTACTCTGCTGGTTTTCTTACCAAAGAGCCTCCCTACGCCTTTCCACAGTTTATCTCGATACCAGTGCCACTTAAAACCTCAAAGTTTCACCATAAATTCCTTACTTCATATTGGCGATTTCAAGATAACAGAATTAGCGCTTTACCCCTACTTTATTTTTTAAGACAGTTCTTTTTTTTCTCCTTTTTTTTGGGGGGGGGCTGGGTTCAAATCCTCCACCTCCAGCATATGGGGCCAGCGCCCCACTCCTTTGAGCCACAGGCACCACCCAAGACAGTTCTTTTTTAAAGAAATTTTTAGAGATGAAGTCTCACTATGTTATTCATAGAACTGGCTGGAGTGCAATGGCTATTCACAGGTGGGATCACTGCCCTCGAATTCCTGGCCCCCCTCACAAGATCCTCTAGCCTCAGCCTCAAGAGTAGCTAGGACTACAAGTGCATGCCATCACACCCAGCTAAGACAGCTCTTTACACACAGTGCAAATTCTTTTAATCCCTTTTTATTTTAAAATAGCTACCTTGTACAGAACTTATTAAAGTCTTTGGAAGTCCAGATGGGGCTGCGCCTGTGGCTCATCAAGTAGGGCGCCGGACCAATATACCGAAGGTGGCGGGTACAAACCCGGCCTCGGCTGAACTGCAAAACAGAAAAATAGCCGGGCCTTGTGGCGGGCGCCTGTAGTCCCAGCTACTCAGGAGGCTGAGGCTAGAGAATAGCCTAAGCCCAGGATTTGGAGGTTAGTGTGAGCTGTGAGACCACGGCACTTTACCGAGGGCGATGAAGTGGGACTCTGTCTCTACAAAAAAAAAAGGAAGTCCAGATGACGTTTTCCCCTTTATTCAGATGCATATTTACCTCCTAAAAAAAGTTCCAGATTACTAGAATGTCTGGACCTTAGAGAAATCACACTTTCATCCTTCTCTGAAGTGGGTAATAATGTTTTCTTGGGTTCAGAGGTGCTAATTTTTATTATACTGTAGATCCCACTAGCACAGCAACCATGGTCTCCCTGGGAATCTCTTTACAGACAGGAGTTACGGTTAGGGTTAGGGCCTGAAATCCAGGCCAAGGCAGGAGGATCTCTTGTGGCCAGGAGTTTAAGACCAGCCTGAACAAGAGCAAGACCCTGTCTCTCCTTCAAGATGGAAGAAAAAGAATATTGTTCCATATGGCTGTGTAACAAATTACCCCCAAACTTGTGCAAAAACCATTTATTCTTACTAGGATTCTGTGGGACAAGAAGTTGGGCAGGGCAGCAGGGACAACTTATGTCTACTCCACAACATCTGGGGCTTCATCTGAAGACACATCACTCACACCTCGCAGATAACGCTAGATGTTGGCTGAGAGCCTTTGTTCTTTTTTATGTGGTCCTCCCTAAGTAGGCTGACAGTCCTTTACGTGTGATGTGTGGATCACAAATGTTTCAGATTTCTGATTTTTTTGGAATAATTGCATATACATACTGCTCCAATGAGCATTTCTTTTGAGTATGACCTTAGAATGTGTTGGCACTCAAAAAGTTTAAGGTTTTAGAGCATTTGGGATTTTGGACTAGGGATGCTCTGTAGTCCCTTTGTGTGGGCTAGCCTTGAGCCCCTTGAAGCATGATAGCTGGCTTCCCCAGAGCAAGACCCCAACAGGAATGAACCAGACAGAAAACTGTATTGTTTTAATGGCCTCAGAAGTCACAGGGGATCATATCTGCCCTATGCTACAGGTTGAAGCAGTCAAGGCCACACCCAAATCCAAGGGGGAACAAGGACAGACCCCATCTGTTAGTGGAAAGAGTGCCACAAAGTTGCATTGTAAGAACAGAATGGGATGAGAGATACTGTTGCAATCACTTAAGAGATAACAATTCGACACATGACCCACTCCTTTAATTTGTTCTAAAACATCCTATACTTGTACCTTTATCACTACTTAAATTCACAATAAAGTAGCATTTATTGCAAAGTAACTATGAAGACAAGGTTGGTTTTAAACTTTAACTACCTCAAGAGGTATCTAACCTCTACAACTTATCTACTTCAAAAGAATTTGGGGATGTGTTTTTTCATATTAAGCTTCTCAATAAAAATGGAGGAAATAATTCTTTTGGTTTTTCTGTTGTCTCCTCTATCACTGAGAACACCTTTAGGGAGCACTCTAACCCTAACCTCAAATTCCTGGGCTCAAACAATCCTCCCACCTCAGACTCCAGAGCAGCTGGGACTACAGGCATGCACCATTGTGCCCGGTTAGTTTTCCAATTTTTAGTAGAAACAGAGTCTCACTCTCGCTCAAGCTGGTCTCAAACTCCTGAGCTCAAGCAAGGTACCCACCTCCACCTCCACCTCCCAAAGTGCTATATTTTCATCATTTTTTTAGAGACAAGGTCTCACTCTTTTGCCCAGGCTAGAGATCACTAGCATAATCACAGCACACTGTAACCTCAAACACCTCAGCTCACATGATCCTCCTACCACAGCCTCCCAAGTAGCTGGAAATACAGGACTACAATACCACCATGCCTAGCTAATAGTTTTATTTTTTGTAGAGATGGGGGTAAGGGTCTCACTATTTTTCCCAGGTTGGTCTTCACTTCAAGCAATCTTCCCCTCTTAGACTACCACAGTGTCAGGGCTCAAATGCATTTCAAATTCAAATGCAAATCAAAACCACAAAGAGACACCACTCACTTCACACACACTAGGAAAGCCGTAAGTAATGAAAAAGAAAAATAACAAGTGTTGGTGAAGATTCAGAGAACTGGAAACTTGTACCTTAGTAATAGGAACGTAAAAGGGTATGCTGCTATGGAAAAAGTTTTATGGTTCCTCAATAAATCAAGCACAGACTTACCATATAACCGAGCAATTCTACTTCTAGGTATAGACACAACAGAATTGAATTGTGTTCAAAAACTTCTACATGAGGGCGGTGCCTGTGGCTCATCGAGTAGGGCACCGGCCCCATATGCCGAAGGTGGCGGGTTCAAACCCAGCCCTTGCCAAGGGCAGCAAAAAAAAAAAAGAAAAAAAAGCCAGGCATTGTAGCAGGCACCTGTAGTGCCAGCTACTTGGGAGGCTGAGGCAAGAGAATCACTTGAGCCTAAGAGTTTGAGGTCGCCATGAGCTGTGTGATGCCATGGCAATCTACCAAGGGCAACAAAGAGTCTGTCTCAAAAAAAAAAAAGAAAAGAAAAGAAAAGAAAAAACACAATTATTTGAGAAATAAAGTTTGTAGAGCACTTATTACATTGTCTAACATATTTGATCAATAAATGTTGGCTACCTGACACCTTCACTCAGCTGTTCCAAATACCTGAACAAAATTCCATGCATCCCAAATTAAACTCATTATTTTCTCTACCTGTAAACCCACTTATATTTCTAAACTCTCTTCCAGGCCATGCTAGTCAGACTCTTACATCATCAGGCTAAACTTTTTTTTTTTTGAGACAGAGCCTCAAGCTGTCGCCCTGGGTAGAGTGCTGTAGCATCACAGCTCACAGCAACCTCCGACTCCTGCGTTCAAGAGATTCTCCTGCCTCTGCCTCCCAAGTAGCTGGGACTGGATTTGAACCCGCCAGCTTAGGTGTATGTGGCTGGCGCCTTAGCCGCTTAAGCCACAGGCGCCAAGACCAGGCTAAACTTTTCTCCTCTGCCATCCCTCACATTCAGTGCATCATAAAGCCCTGCAGATTCTTGCTGCTTTTTTTTTTTTTTGAGTCAGAGTCTCAAGCTATCACCCTGGATAAAGTGCAATAACATCATAGCTCACAGCAACCTCCAACTCTTGGGCTTAAGTGATCCTCTTGGGGGGTCTCGATTTTGCTCAGAGTGGTCTCGAACTCATGACCTCAAGCTTGATAGAATCAGGTGTACCTACCTAAATAGACTTTCCCCGCCCTGGCACTGTTAGGTTCGTGACCCTTCAGGAACAGTTAGACTCATGCCAATTGCTGCCCTCCCTCACCCTTTAAGTCCCCATCCCCTATACCCTACACGTGGAGTTCCTTTCTTGATTTACCGAGCCTGCATCCAGGTGGAAATAAAGACCACATTATTTCTACACAACAGGGATTCCGTTTTCCTTTGTTTCATGCCTTGGAATAATGTTTTACACTTGGGTCCAGAGCATTTCTTTCTTTTCCTTCTTTTTTTTTTGTAGAGACACCCTCGGTGGACTGCCGTAGTGTCACACAGCTCACAGCAACCTCCAACCCCTGGGCTTAAGCGATACTCTTGCCTCAGTCTCCCAAGCAGCTGGGACTACAGGTACCTGCCACAACACCCGGCTATTTTTTTTTGTTGTTGTTGCAGTTTTTCTGGGACGGGATTTGAACCCGCCACCCTAGGTATATGGGGCTGGCACCCTACCCACTGAGCCACAGGCGCCGGCCCACCCCCCCCCCTTTTTTTTTTGACACAGAGTCTCACTATGTCACCCTCGGTAGAGTGCCGTGGCGTCACACAGCTCACAGCAACCTCCAACTCCTGGGCTTAGGCGATTCTCTTGCCTCAGCCTCCCGAGTAGCTGGGACTACAGGCGCCCGCCACAACGCCCGGCTAGTTTTCTGTTTTGCAGTTCGGCCGAGGCCGCCACCCCTTCGGTATATGGGGCCGGCGCCCGACAAGATGAGCCACAGGCGCCGCCCCCTCTTTTTTTTTTTTTTAAGAGTGCCGTGGGGACACAGCTCACAGCAACCTCAAACTTTGGGCTTAATCGATTCTCTTGCCTCAGCCTTCCAAGTAGGTGGGACTACAGGAGCCTGCCACAATACCAGCTAATTTTTTGTTGCAGTTGTTATTGTTGTTTAGCTGGCCCGGGCTGGGTTCAAACCGCCAGCCTCAGTGTTTGTGACCAACGCCGTAACCACGTGCTTTGGGCGCGGAGCCAGGGTCCAGACCCTTTCAAATCTACCCACCTACCTTGGCCTCCCAGCATGGTAGGATTACAGGTGTGAGCCACTTCGCCCGGCCCAGATCCTTGTTTCTTTCTTTCTTCCTTCCTTTCTTTTTCTTTTTTTTTTTTGTAGAGACAGAATTTAACTTTTTTGCCCTCGCTAGAGTGCCATGGCCGTGTCGTCACAGCTCACAGCAACCTCAAACTCCTGGGCTTTGAAGATTTTCTTGCCTAAGCCTTCCGAGTAGCTGGGACTACAGACACCCGCCACAACACCCGGCTATTTTTTGTTGCAGTTCAGCCGGGGCGGGGTTTGAACCTGCCATCCATACATGGGGCCAGCGCCCTACTCACTGAGCCACAGGCGCCACCCAGATTGTTGTTTCTTAAAATGTCATGCCCAGCACATCCTCTCTGCCACCTCTTCCTCTTGCCTGGTGCAGGCCTTCCATGTTGCTCATCTCAATGACTACAGCAACCTCACTGCCTCCAGGGTTACTGTCTCAAATCCATCAAACTGTCTCCAACAACCTCGCTAAAACACACCACGTGTCTAAATCCCACAGTGCTTCCAAGTTAATGAGGAAATTGAATTGATAGAATTTTGGTGGCTTCTTGCTGAGCCCTCTTTCTCTGCCCTGCAGGATATTTTTATTAGTTCTAGATAGTTCCATCTAATAGAATTCAAGTCTTTGTGATTAAATTTACATTTCCTATCAATCTCTTTTAAATTGAAAATATTTCTAATAGCAGATGCAGGACGCTTTATTGTGCAGAGTTTGAGAGAGAAAGCCATTGAATGGACTCCCAGAACAGAACCACGCCCCTTTCCTCCTACCCCTTCCCCCTCCCCCCCAAAAAGCTTTGCCTTAGGCAGGTTTTTTTTTTTTTTTGAGACAGAACCTCAAGCTGTCACCCTGGATAGGGTGCTGTAACATCACAGCTTACAGCAACCTCCAATTCCTGGGCTCAAGCAAGTCTCCTGCCTCTGTCTCCCAAGTGGCTGGGACTACATGTGCCCGCCACAACGCCCGGCCAGTTTTTGGTTGCAGCCGTCATTGTTGTTTGGCGAGCCCGGGCTGGATTTGAACCCGCCAGCTCAGGTGCACGTGGCTGGCGCTTTAGCCCGTTGAGCCACAAGCACCAAGCCACCTTAGGCAGTTTTTGTCTAGCTGCAGGTGAAAAGAGAATTTGAAAAAGTCTTTCCTTTTTTTTTTTTGAGACATAGCCTCAAGCTGTTGCCCTAGGTAGAGTGCAATTGCATCACAGCTCACAGCAACCCCCAACTTCTGGGCTCAAGCGATTCTCCTGCCTCTGCCTCCCAAGTAGCTGGGACTACAGGCGCCAGCCACAACGCCCGTTATTTTTTGGTTGCAGCTGTCATTGTTGTTTGGCCGGCCTGGGCTGGACTCGAACCCGCCAGCTTAGGTGTATGTGGCTGTCGCCTTAGCTGCTTGAGCCACACGCACCTAGCCACCTTTGGTTTCTTGATTGGATTACTGTTCTAAATATATTGGGACTTAGTGCAGAGGTGGCACTTCCTCCTTGAATTAGATATTGGATAGCCACTCAATGCTTGCCTCTCTAATTCTCTCAACTCGACTATAGGAATCATCAACCTTTTTTTTTCTTTTTTTTGGAGATAGAGTCTCACTTTCTTGCCCCCACCCCACCCCCACCCCAGAGTGCCATCATTGCCAACTCAAAATCTTGGGCTCAAGCGATTCTCTTGCCTCAGCTTCCTGTGTAGCTAGGACTACAGGCACCCACAACGCCCAGCTATTTTTTAGAGATGGGGTCTGGCTCTTGTTCAGGCTGTTCTTCAACTCCTGAGCTCAAGCAATCCACCCGCTTTGGCCTCCTAGAGTGCTAGGGTTACAGGCGTGAGACACTGCTCCTGGCCTTGAGACAAAATCTTGATCTGTTGTCTGGGCTAGAGTGCAGTGGTGTCATTACAGCTCACTGGAATCTCAAACTCCTGGACCCAAGGGACCCTTCTGCCGCAGCTTCCCAAGTAGCAGGAACTACAGAGGTAGTGGTACATACTGATTTTTCTTTTCTTTCTTTCTTTTATTCTTTTTTTAGAGACAGAGTTTTACCTTGTCGCCCTGGGTAGAGTGCCATGGCATTACAGCTCACAGCAACCTCCAACTCCTGGGCTTAGGCGATTCTCTTGCTTCAGCCTCCCGAATAGCTGGAACTACAGGCACCTGCCACAAGGCAGGCTATGTTTTTTTGTTGCAGGAAGACAAGGACAAGGGAGAGAAAGAGCACCCAAACACCACGTTTGTAAGAGGAAGGGCTTTATTCACCAGCTGGGAGCTTACTGCATAGAAGAGTTCCAAATGACCGTGCTCCCCGTCTGACTTGATCTTTCCCTTTTTATCGACAGTCAAAAGGTTCCACTCCACAGGTACCCTTCTCATTGGCCAGTTTGAATCAAGTGGGAGATGCTAGTCCAGCCCCTACAGAACTATAGGATTTCACAGAACTTGGAAATTTCCAAGTTCCAGGAAGTTGTTTACAAATTCCTAAGGGCTGAGTCACCATGGAGAGGACCCTGCAAGTGTATCCTTGCGGTCTCCTTGAGAAGACCTGTTCTCCCAAACCTCACCCTTCTCGGGTATCCTCTCTCAGTTTGACCAGGGCCGGGTTCGAACCCGCCACTCTCGGTATACGGAACCAGTGCCCTACTCACTGAGCCACAAGCGCCACCCTCTTTTTTTATTTTTTTATTTTTTTGAGACAGAGTTTCACTTTGCTGCCCTTGGTAGAGTGCTATGACATCATACCTCACAGCAACCTCAAACTCTTGGGTTCAAGTGATTCTCCTCTTGCCTTAGCCTCCTGAGTAGCTGGGACTACAGGCACCTGCCACAATGCCGGGCTATTCTTTTTTTTTTTTTGCCAGCTACTTGGGAGGTGAATCTCTTGCCTCCATCTTCCAAGTAGCTGGCACTACAGGAGCCAGCCACAAAGCCGGGTTGTTGCAGCCGTCGTTGTTTGGCTGGCCAGGCTGGATTCGAACCCACCAATTCAGGAGTATGTGGCTGGCACTTTAGCCCGTTGAGCCACAGGCACCGAGCCCTCCTGGCTATTCTTTAGACTCGGGAGTCTCATTCTTGATCAGGCTGATCTGGAACGCCTGAGCTCAAGCAATCCACCTGTCTTGCCAGAGTGTTAGGATTACAGGTGCGAGGTACAGCAACTGGCCTGAAGTCTTGCTCTTGCTCGATCTGGTCTTGAACTCCAGGGCTCAAGTGATCCTCCCACCTACACCTCCCAAAGAGCTAGGGTTACAAGCATGAGTCACCACACCCGGCCTCATCATCAACCTGTTTATAACAAGTGAGGGAGCCCAGGCTCAGAACACTGTTTGGCTCTTAGAAGCAGAATGTTTGTGAATAACTCAAGACCTAAAAATCTTGAGACAAAATCTTGATCTGTTGCCTGGGCTAGAGTGCAGTGGTATCATCACAGCTCACTGGAATATCAAACTTCTGGGATTTTAAAACAACTGTTCTTTCACCTTTCATTTATCTATTTATTTATTTATTTTTTTGAGACAGAGCCTCAAGCTGTCACCCTGGATAGAGTGCTGTAGCATCACAGCTCACAGCAACTTCCAATTCCTGGGCTCAAGCGAGTCTCCTGCCTCCACCTCCCAAATAGCTGGGACTACAGGCGCCCACCACAACGCCCGGCCATTTCTTGGTTGCAGCCACCATTGTTGTTTGGTGGGTCCAGGCTGGATTCAAACCGGCCAGCTCAGGTGTACGTGGCTGGCACCTTAGCCCGTTGAGCCACAGGTGCTGAGCCGCAAAGAGTGGTCTTTAGACCAGCAGCATCTGCATCACCATGGAAACTTAATAGAAATGTAAATTCTGGCTTGGTGCCTGTGTCTACAAACAAAAAACCCTGCCCACCCACCCCCCAAAAATAGTTAATGTGATGGTATCATGATGCTTCGACTATTAGTCCAATGTTGAGAAAATTGCTTGCTTTTCATGCTTGAATACCTATGCAGTTTTTGGAATATGTCATTTTCTGTTGCTTTGATAGACATATGTAATAAATATCAGCTCCCAAAACTTCATCAACAAAAAAACAAATAAATAAATAAATAGATGAACTTTGGAACCCAGTTTGGGTCCACTTCCCACATGTGAAACCTGAAACAAATCACTTACACTCTCTGGGCCTCAGTTTCCTCATCTATAAAATAAAATATCATAAGGTTGGCTCAGTGCCTGTGGCTCAACGGGCTAAGGCGCCAGCCACATACACCTGAGCTGGTGGGTTTGAATCCAGCCCGGGCCTGCCAAATGACAATGACGGCAGCAACCAAAAAATGGCCAGGCGTTATGGCGGGCACCTGTGGTCCCAGCTACTTGGGAGGTAGAGGCAGGAGACTCGCTTCAGCCTAGGAATTGGAGGTTGCTGTGAGCTGTGATGCCACAGCATTCTATCCAGGGTGACAGCTTGAGGCTCTGTCTCAAAAAAAAATCATAAGGTTGATGTAGGGACTAAATGAGATGTACTCTCTGTAAAGCACTTAGCATAATATCCAATGCATAACAGATATTCAATAAAAATGTTATTTTCGGCTCGGCGCCTGTGGCTCAATGAGCTAAGGCGCCAGCCACGTACACCTGAGCTGGAGGGTTCGAATCCAGCCTGGGCCCGCCAAACAACAATGACGGTTGCAACCAAAAAAAAATGGCCGGGCGTCGTGGTGGGCGACTGTAGTCCTAGCTACTTGGGAGGCAGAGGCAGGAGACTCGCTTAAGCCCAGGAATTGGAGGTTGCTGTGAGCTGTGATGCCAAAGCACTCTATCCAGGGTGACAGCTTTGAGGCTCTGCCTCAAAAAAAAAAAAAAATGTTATTTTCATTAAGGATGGTGGGAAAGTTGGGAAGATGGCTGAAAGATTTAAGATTTCAGGTGTAGAAAATAGAGATGGAATCAAGTGAAATGAGTTTTAATAAGCCCTCCACGTGATTATGAAGCATGGCTGACGTCTTAAGAACCATATTTAAAAACTTCTGGAGAGGGTGGTGCCTGTGGCTCAAGGAGTAGGGCTCCGGCCCCATATACCGGGGGTGGTGGGTTCAAGTCCGGCCCTGGCCAAAACTGCAAAAAATAAATAAATAAATAAATAAAAATAAAACTTCTGAAGAGGCTTGGTACCTGTGGCTCAAGTGGCTAAGGCACCAGCCACATACACCTGAGATGGCAGGTTCGAATCCAGCCCGGGCCTGCCAAACAACAATGATGGCTACAAGCAAAAAATAGCCGGGCGTTGTGGCGGGTGCCTGTAGTTTCAGCTACTAGGGAGGCGGAGGCAGGAGAATAGCTTGGCCCAGGAGCTGGAGTTTGCTGTGAGCTGTGATACCACAGCACTCTACCCAGGGCGACAGCTTGAGGGTCTGTCTCCAAAAACAAAAAACTTCTGGAGAGAGAGGATCCCTTGCATCCAGGTCTTTTAGGCTGCAGTAAGCTATGATCACATCATTGCACTCCATCCTGGGTGACAGAGTGGAACTCTTACCTAAAAGAAAAAAAAAAAAAAGAAGAATCACCTGGCGAGTTTAAAAAACTCTCCAGTGCCCAGACAGTACTGCAGATCGATTAATCTAGAATCATGAGCCTCTGTGTTTTTAGAGCACCCCAGGTAATTCCAGTGCTAGCCTAAATAGTGAACCACTGCTTAGACTGACACTAATGTAATTTAACAGCTATCCTTTATCAAGCAATTAAAATATGCCAGATAGGGTGGTGCCTGTGGCTCAGCAAGTAGGGCTCCAGCCCCACATACTGGAGATGGTGGGTTCAAACCCGGCCCCAGCCAAAAACTGCAAAAAAAAAAAGAAAAGAAAGAAAAAATATGCCAGATAAGGAACTTCCTTATTTGCGTTTACATGTAATCTTCGCAACAACTCCAGGACTTTGGTATTATTCTTCTTACTTTGCAGAAATTAATAGTGAGGCTTAACAAAGTTTTGCATCTTGATCACAGGTACAAAGTTAGCAGAGCCAGGATTCAAATTCAGAATTTTCTGACTCACTGTCAAATAACATAGCGTTTTTTTTTTTTTTTTTTTGCAGTTTTTGGCCAAGGCTGGGTTTGAACCCACTACCTCCCAGCATATGGGGCTGGCGCCCTACTCGTTTGAGCCACAGGCGCCGCCCTTTTTTTTTTTTTTTGAGACAGAGTCTCACTTTGTCACCCTGCGTAGAGTACCATGGTGTCATAGCTCACAGCAATCTCAAACTTTTGGGCTCAAGTGATCCTCTTGCCTCAGCCTCCTAAGTAGTTGGGACTATAGGCACCTGTCACAATGCTCAGCTATTTTTTGTTTGTTTGTTTATTTTAGAGATAGGGTTTCACTCTTTCTTAGGCTGGTCTTGAACTTCTGAGCTCAAGCAATCCATCTGCCTCAGCCTCCCAGAGTGCTAGGATTACAGGCGTGAGCTATGTCCCCCAGCCTAATACAGTGTTATTAAACCATCATTAAAATATGAGCAAGATGGTGGCACCCATGCTCAGTGGGTAGGGCGCTGGCCATATACACAGAGGCTGGCAGGTTCAAACCCAGCTACAAGTGCCAACCATATATACCAAGGCTAGTGGGTTCGAACCCGGCCCAGTCCTGCTAAAATAACAATGACAACTGCGACAAAAAAATAGCTGGGCATTTTGGTGGGCGCCTGTAATCCCAGCTACTTGGGAGGCTGAGGCAAGAGAATTGCAGAAGCCCAAGAGTTTGAGGTTACTGTGAGCTGTGATGCTACAGCACTCTACCAAGGATGACATAATGAGACTCTGTCTCAAAAATAAAAAATAAAAAAAATATATATAGTACATATATGTATATATGAGCAAGAATGGCCAGTGGCCATGTGAAACTAGGCTAGAGTCTCCAGAATAGGTGCTGTCTCGGCAGGTGCTAAGAAGAAGCTTTCAGGACATAGAAAGTCCTAGCGTTAATAGTGCCTCTGCCCTAGGTCCTGCTTTCTGACTCAACCTTCTTTTTTTTTTTTTTTGAGACAGAGCCTTAAGCTGTCACCCTGGATAGAGTGCTGTGGCATCACAGCTCACAGCAACCTCCAATTCCTGGGCTCAAGCGAGTCTCCTGCCTCCGCCTCCCAAGTAGCTGGGACTACAGG
>CAUYRH010071934.1:0-17257 GCA_963574655.1 Perodicticus potto
GAGAAAATATCATGAATGTTACATTAATCAGGTGGATAAAAATATCTCCGATTGTATGGGAAGCCCGCACACTGTACTCCAAGCTTGAATCATTGTACACAGTTATGACTCAATAAAAAATAATTAAAAAAAAAAAAAACACTACTACCAGACAGCTCAAGCTCTACTGAGCTAAGGGCATGATAATCAACATCCCCAAGAATGAGTACAGTAGGGACGCACACTCTTCAATGTCAGGCAATGTGTCATTCTTATTATAATCAGTATTATTTATTATTTTGGTTGAGATGGTCATTCGTTTCTCTCTGTTGGTAGTTGTTTCTCTATATGTAAGCATTACCCATCTGAACTGTGTTTTTCAGAGATTCTAGTGTGTTTAGCAATTCAGCTAACTGTGTCACAATGGTGCATTTCCCCCTATTTGACCGATTAAGGATACCAGGCATCTCTGCATATCACGACCAGCAAGTCAGCTGCAAATGGAGGTAAGTTAACTTTACAGAATACACAAAGAACTGCTTCAACTTAGGTTTCCAGCAATTCTGAAGTAAATGTTGAATTCAATTAAATACCATTTTCTTCCTTCATTTACACTTTACATTTCTCTGAACCTTGGAAAACTAAAAATAAATGTGTTGTAATGCAGTTCTTATTTCAATCATGTAAACTTTGGTTTCACATTTCATCCTTTTTGAACAATTGGGAATCATCCCTGAATATATCCAGTTAAGAAAGAAAGGAGTTGTGAAAGTTTACACAGACCAGAGGCTGGCAGGAGCATAGTCCCATGCAAAGGTAAATATTCTATTGCCCTGTCTCTCCTCAGCAATTTGGGTAAGGAGGAATCTGAGTTACTCCGTTATTACTTTTAAATTTTACTTCCTATCAAGTCATCTTTTTTCTTTTTTTTATTGAAACGGAGTCTCACTATTTCACCCTCAGCAGAGTGCTGCGGTGTCACAGCTCACAGCAACCTCAAACTCTTGGGCTTAAGCGATTCTCTTGCCTCAGCCTCCCGAGCAGCTAGGAATACATTTGTCCACCACAATGCCCAGCTATTTTTTATTGCAGTTGTTATTGTTGTTTAGCTGGCCCAGGCTGGGTTTGAACCCGCCAGCCTCGCTGTATGTGGCTGGTGCCAAACCACTGTGCTACCCGGCACCAAGCCAGATCACCGTTTTTTAAAATTTATTTTTTATTTCAAATTAATATGAGGGTACAAATTTTTACATTACATTGTTGTCATTCCAGGGTTGCATTTATAAAAGAGCCCCTCATTCAGCGGGCATGCCATACCCCTCACCATGTGCACTTTAGGTGAGACCCCGCCTCACGCCCTCCCTCCTTCTCCCAATCATCCTCCCCCACCCCCGTCCCCCCTTCCCTCTATCCTTGTACTAGACTATATTTGTGTTTTGCTGTTCTTATGAGCATTCTACCAGGTCGCCTTTAAACATAGCTCTCCTTTCCCTATGCAGCAAATGTAGCCTCTGTGGCTTCTGTGTTAATGCCATGCTAGGGACAAAAGTAAACTATACATAGATCTGACTATATTTCTAAAAGAGAAATATAATTGTTCTGCAGTAATTGTTTGGTAGGGGGAGGGAAGTATTGTTTCTTATTGCCCTTCTGTACTAAGCTCCAATGGACCATCCAAAACAAAGTGGAGTCACTCCTACAAAATGCCACATAACGAAATGGACACTTTAAAGAAGCAAGTAGATCCCAAGGCATATCCATTTCTCCTGAAAACAGGGTAATCCAATCTACATAAGTCTAAGTAATAAGATAGTCCCCTCTGCCCTAGCCCTTATAAAAAAAGGAACCTACCGTCAGCCAATCAACTGCTTTTTCCTATTTTTCTGTTTTCTTGATCCCACCTTACAAAACCCACTGCTCTGCCATGGTCCCCTAGAAGCTCTCATTTTACTTTGTAGAATGAAAACAGCCAGATTCATGAGTCTTAAATAAGAGCCAGTTATATCTATAATTAAATTTGTTATGATTTTGCATTTTAACAGGGGTGAAGAGGAATATATGCTACTTCTTTATCAGTAGTATTATTTTTTAATTTTGTTTTCTCTGTGCCATCCTTTAGCCCAAAGCCCCCTCCCCTGGGGAGTGAATGTGGCTTCTATAGCTTCCAGGCAACACCATTCTAGGGACAGTAGTAAGATAAGTATGCCCACATTATCGAAAGAGAAATATAATTGTTTTGTAACAATTGTTTCATGGTGGGGAGAACCCACCATGAGAACCCAGCATGTTCAATAGTCTGAAAGAGAACATTAAATCTTGACATTCAGAGGGCTAACGAACTTGACGTGTCTATAGGTTATATCCTCTCTTTTCTTCTCACAAATATGAGTTTAACTAGAATTTTTTTCTTGCTGCTGTCTTCTCCACTCCCAAACAAGTCACGAGTTAAAGGTGGGAAGAAGTGTTTTTTACTTATCGTTTGCTCTTCAAAATCAATTTCTTAGTATATGTCAACTTTGGTGAATAATTTTAATTTCCTAAGAGAGAGTTATCCTAACACAAAAAAACAGGGTAATTATAAATACCAATTATGCTATTAACAGAAGAAATCACTGAAACAATGCAGATAAAGTATCTGGTCTAAAGCAAGTAATCTTTACATGTAATGCATATAATATCAGTACACCAGTAGTCAGATTTACTATCCCCTAAATTGATTATAGTCTTTCTTGAACTCTTAGCTCTTCTGCAATTTACGGATATCTGACTGTCTCTTCCTGACAGATGGGTAGTCTTGAGAAGCAGTGACTTCCTGATGACCAAATGAAGGTCAGACAAGGTTATAGAAAGGATCCCATCCTCAGCAGTAAGGTTGTGACCAATGACCTCTCTGATCCTAAGATTCTTTTATACTGTAAGATAAATACTAGCATTAAACAGTCTTCCCAGAGTCGCGATCTGGGGCATTCCTTTTTATTCCTGCTACTGCCCAATTACTCTAAGACCTGAAGCTCTCGAGCAGACTTTTCTAGTATCTAGCATACATAACATCATTTGAAACATTCCCTACATGCAAAGAGTAAGTAGACATATGAAAAATGGTTATGTGTATTATCATTTTAAGTCTTATTTTTATTATGTCTATATTGCTCGAAATGACCACAATCAAATGGTGTTTATAGTCAATAAGCCAAAGTCTACATTTCTTCATTCAACAATCAGAAAAATATGTGTCCTCCACATCGGTCCACTATATTCACGTAATATTCCGTTTGCCTTATACTTTTTGGAGTTGCGCCTGTGTAGGTTATTCCTCAAGAGCTATTAACAAAATCTAACAAAGTTTATACTTTGGAAAAAGGAGAGCTTTATTTCTCATCAAGTTTCAGCCTGCAGTAGTTGTTCCACCAGGCTGGGAAAAAGGGATCCCGGCCTCAAGCCAAGAACATATGCTTCAAGGGAGAGAAAAAAAGAACAGGATATTTTGCTGCTACATCCACATATTTAACAAACCATAGGGGTAGTCATAAATGTTCATGGAAAGAATAAACATGCGCATGTCCAATCATGCTTTATACCTCCCATCCCGGCGTGGCTGGGAACTCAGATTTAAAATTTCTCTGGGGGACTCTAAGGTACATTCAGTCAACAAGGGGCTTAGGATTTTATTTATAGTTGACAAAGCTAATCCAAACAACATGCTCTTCGGTCCTTTCCTCATCACTCATTATTTTTTTCCTCTGTATTTCACTTTTATTAAATAAATTTCTCTAACAAACATTTATGGAAACCCAAATTTATCAAAAGGTCAATATATTTACCAATAAATTCTCAATATGTTATAATGATTCAGAGCTCTGAATATGAAGTCAGAGGTATCTGGGTTCAAATCCCAGTTCTACTACTTATTAGCTGAACATCTTTTGGCATATTATTAAAATTTTCTTAACCTCATTACCCCATAGGTAAAGGAAGATAATAATCATATCTGTCATATAGGGTACCAGTAGAGATCAGCTGATATCATGCATTAAATCAATATTAAATTAAATAAAACATTAAATAAATTTGACTATTGTTATTTATTTCATACATAATCCTTGACTCTTCTTATGTATAATTTTTATATGCATTCATATTTGATTGTGAAAGTTGCTTGTTCCTCTCTACTAAATAGGGAGGAACCTTAAAGATTCAAATTAAGCCCAATACTAGAATCTCCTGTACATTCCATCCAGCCACTGAAGACACCACTCATGATAAGGAAACCTCTTAGGGAAAAACTAGGAAATACATTTTTTTCCACTTTACAATGTCAGCAAGGAAATAGTTTTATATTCAAGTCTGCCTCTCTACATCTTAATTCTTTCCTTTGGATACACCCAGAAGAAATATGACATTGTCCACATAGTAATTGACATATTCAGTTATAATCATGCCAATATTTCTCTTACGTAGGCTCAATAACTTTGTATCTTTTATATAAGATGTATTTACCAAGTTAGTTCACCACTATGATCAACTCCAATGGAGGAACTCAAGTTCATTGGTGTTTCCCAAAAGACAAAGGATGTAGCACAGTCCAAATTTTCAAATGGACACAGATTATTGCAAAATGTTAGTTCATGTGTTAAAGTGTTGTAAATACCATTAGTTCCTGTTGCAAACACTTTTAAGACTTCATTAGTAAATGCAAGCCTTCATTTTATATGTATATTTATAGTTAAAGGCAACAAAAATTCCTAAATTACTCTCATAAACCGAAAGAAAGGATAGTAGTTAAGAGAGCAGAAACTTTCTTCATTAAATTTTCTTCTTCTCCTCTCAATAGCCATTTTAACACTTTAAAGTTTAAAATTACTGTTATGAAGATAAATAATATTACCTATATCAAATCATTAATGAAAGTCTAAATTAAACACTAGATGTGAAATATTTAGTAGAAGGTCCTGTATTTTTTCACTGTAGTGCTCTTATTAAACCTATTTACCTTTATTCTGTGCATAGGTTTTGAACCCAGAATTTATCCCCTCTTATGTCTCATTTTTCAAAACAGATCTATGGAGGAATAATTAACATGCAGTAAACTAAACATGTGTAAACATTTCATAAGTTTCAGTATGTGTATACACCAATGACAGCATCACCATAATTAAAATAATAAACATAACTATCACATCCAAAACTTTTCCTTGCCCCTTGGTAACATTCCTGTTTTCATTTATCCTGGGAAAATTTCTAAGAGAAGACTGTCTGGATCATATGGTACATTTATGTGTTACACTTATTGTAAGTAAATACCAAGACATTTCTTCAAGAGATTGTATAATATATACCACTTGTGTGTCTTGAAGTCCATTTGTCTATAAATGAATATCCAATTGTTCTAGCAAAATTTATTAAATTAACAAGTTTTCTCCACTAAATTGCTTGTTCACTTTTGTCAAAAATTAATTGGCTACTTATAGATGGGGCTATTTTCAAAGTCATTATAATGTTTCATTTATCTACTTACGTATCATAACATTAATACTACAAATTCTTTTTTTTAACTAAGTCACAGCTATGTACATTAATGCATTATGGGGTACAATGTGCTGGTTTTATATACAATTTGAAATACTTTCCTCAAACTGATTAACATAGCCTTCACCACATTTTCTTATTTATTGTATTAAGACATTTATATTCTACACTTGATAGATATAACTTGTACCCTTGTAAAATGTACCATAGGTGTGGTGTCACCAATTACTCAAACTCCTACCAATTACCCTCACTCCAAGCAACCTCCCCCCTTGCCTCCCCTCTCTCTACTCTTTCCCCTTCTTCTTGAGCAATAGTTGGGTTATAGCTTTCATATGAAAGTGTGAGTGCTTATAAATTGGTTTCATAGTAAGGCTGAGTACATTAGATACTTTTTCTTCCATTCTTGAGATACTTTGCTAAGAGGAATATGTTCCAACTCCATCCGTGTAAACATGAAAGAGGTAAAGTCTCCATCTTTTTTAAGGCTGCATAATACTCCATACAATACATATACCACAATTTATTAATCTATTCATGGGCACTTGGGCTGCACTAAACATTCTGGTGCAAATATCTTTGTTATAAAGTGATTTTTAGTCTTCTGGATATATACCTAGTAGAGAGATTGAACAATGAAATGATAGGTCTATTTTTAGATCCCTAGGTGATCTCCAAACATCTTTCCAAAAGGAACTTATTAGTTTGCAGTCCCACAAGAAGTGCAGAAGTGTTCCCTTTTGTACACATCCATGCCATCATCTCTGGTTTTGGGATTTTGTGATGTGAGCTAATCTTACTGGAGTTAGATGATATGTCAAAGCAGTTTTGATTTGCATTTCTCTGATGATTAAGGATGATGAGCATTTTTTCATGTGTCTATAGGCCGTGCACCTGACTTCTTCAGAGAAGTTTCTCTTTAAGTCCCTTGCCCACCCTGAGATGGGATCACTTGTTCTTTTCTTGCTAATACGTTTGAGTTCTCCAAGGATTCTGGTTATTAAACCTTTGTCAGAGATATAACCTGTAAATATCTTCTCCCATTCTGAGGGCTGTAAGCTTGCTGCACTTACTGTGTTTTTGGCTATGCAGAAGCTTTTTAGTTTGATCAGAGCCCAGTAATGTATTTTTGGTGTTGCTTTAATTGCCTCATAAAATATTTGCCCAGGCTGATTTCTTCAAGTGTTTTCCCTGTACTTTCTTCTAGTATTTTTATAGTCTCATGTCTTAAGTTTAAATCTTTAATCCAGTGAGAGTCTATGTCAGTTAATGGTGAGAAGTGTGGGTCCAGTTTCAGTCTTCTACAGGTCGCCAGCCAGTTCACCCAGCACCATTTTTTAAATAGGGAATCTTTTCCCCACTGAATGTTTTTAATTGGCTTATCGAAGATCAAATAATGGTAAGTAGCTGGATTCTTCTCTTGGTTCTCTATTCTGTTCCATACATCTACCTCTCTGTTTTTGTGCCCATACCATGCTGTTTTTGATCACTATCGATTTTATAGTATAGTCTGAGGTCTGGTAGCATGATTCATCCTGATTTCTTTTTATTTCTGAGTAATATCTTTGCTAGTTGAGGTTTTTTTTCTGATTCCATATAAAACTAAGTATTATTTTTTTGAGATCTTTAAAGTATAACAGTGGTGCTTTAATGGGGATTACATTAAAATTGTATATTGCTTTGGGTAGTATGGACATTTTAACAATATTGATTCTTCCCAGCCATGAGCATGGCATGTTTTTCCATTTGTTAACATCTTCAGCTATTTCTTTTATTAGAGTTTCATACTTCTCTTTATAGAGCTCTTTCACGTCCTTTGTTAGGTAAATTCCCAAATATTTCATCTTCTTTAGCATTACTGTGAAAGGAATAGAGCACTTTACTGTTTTTTCAGTTTGACTATTGTTGGTATACATTAAAGCTACAAATTTATGAGTGTTGATTTTGTAACCTGAGACACTGCTATATTCCTTGATCACTTCTAAGAGTTTTATAGTAAAATCCCTGGGGTTTTCCAGATACACAGTAATATTATCTGTGGAGAGTGAAAGTTGGATCTCCTCTGACCCTTTATGGATACACTTGATCGCCTTTTCTTGCCTATTGGGATGGCTAAAACTTCCATTACAACGTTAAAAAGCAGTGGAGACAATAGGTAACCTTGCCTACTTCCTGATCTAAGTGGAAATGATTTCAATTTATCTCCATTCAGCATAATATTGGCTGTGGGTTTTCCATACATGGCCTCTTTCAGTTTAAGAATTGTCCCTTCCATACCAATTTTGTTAAGTGTTCTGATCATGAAAGGATGCTGGATATTATCAAAAGCTTTTTCTGCATCAATTGAGAGAATCATATGGTCTTTGTTTTTTAATTTGTTTATGTGATGTATTATATTTATGTATTTACGTATATTGAACCATCCTTGGGACCCTGGGATGAAACCTGGTCATGATGTATAATTTATTTGATGTGTTGCTGGATTCTGTTTGCTAGGATCTTATTGATATATTCATTAGGGATATTGGTCTATAATTTTCGTTTCTTATTGGGTCTTTACCTGGTTTGGGGATCAAGGTGATGTTTCCTTCATAGAATGTGTTGAATAGTATTCCTTCTTTTTCTATATTTTGGAAAAGGTTAAGTAATATAGGTACTAGCTCCTCTTTAAAAGAAGTCTGATGTGAAGCCATCTGGTCCGAGGCTTTTCTTTTTAGGGAGATTTTCTATATTTGATGCTATTTCAGAACTTAATATAGGCCTGTTCAACATTTTCACTTCATTCTGGCTAAATCTAGGAAGGTGGCATGCTTCCAAGTATTGGTCTAGTTCCTTCAGATTTTTGGATTTCTGAGAATAGAGTTTCTTGCAATACTCATTAAAGATTTTTTGAATTTCTGAGGAGTCTATTGTTATTTCGTCTTTCGCATTTCTGATTGATGAAATTAGAGATTTTATCTTTTATTCCTGGTTAGGTTAGCCAAAGGTTTATCTATTTTATTGACCTTTTCAAAAAACCAACTTTTTGATTTATTGATCTGTTATATAATCCTTTTGTTTTCAATTTCATTTAATTCTGCTCTAATTTTGGTTATTTCTTTTCTTCTGCTGGGTTTGGGGTTGGAATGTTCTTCCTTTTCTAGTTACTTGAGATGTCCCATTAAGTTGTTAACTTCCCCTCTTTCCATTATCTTGAGGAAGGATTGCAATGCTATAAATTTCTCTCTTAGGACTGCCTTTGCAGTATACCAGAGGTTCTGGTAATTTGTGTCTTCATTATCATTTTGTTCCCAAAATTTGGTAATTTCGTCTCAATCTCATCTGTGACCCAAATATCATTCAGCATAAGGTTATTTAGTTTCCATGTTTTTGTATGAGTTATGCAGATTCATGTTGTTACTGAGTTCAACTTTTAGTTCATGACGGTCTGAGAAGATGCAAGGAATAGATTCTATTCTTTTAAATTTGCTGAGGTTAGACTTATGACCTAAGATGTGATCAATTTTGGAGGATTTTCCATGGCATGATGAGAAGAATGTGTATTCAGTTTTGTTAGGATGAAATGTTCAGTAGATGTCTTTCAAATCCAATTGTTTAATGGTTAAGTTTAAATCTATAATTTCTTTGCTTAGTTTCTTATTGGAGGATCTATCCAACAGTGCCAAGGGGATGTTATGTTAAAATATCTGGATATTATAGCCCTGGATAAAATCAAGTTGGTCATGTCTGTTAGAGTCTCTGTTAAAAATTGAGGTGCATTCTGTTTGGGTGCATAAATGTTAATTATTGAAATCTCATCATGTTGAGTATTGCCCTTAACAAATATGAAGTCTCCATCTTTATCCTTCCTTACTTTTATTGGTTTAAATCCTATTGTATCTGTGAATAAAATTGCAATTCCTGTTTTTATTCTGATTGTCATTTGCCTGAATTATAGATGACCATCTCTTCACCCTGCATCTACATTTATCTTTTAAGGTAAGATGGGATTCTTGTATGCAGCAGATATCTGGCCTGATTTTTTGTATACAGTCAGCCAACCTATACCTCTTTAGGGGACAGTTTAAGCCATTCACATTAATAGAGAATATTGATAAGCCTTGTAGTATTTTGGGTATTGAGTTTTTTTAAAGTCCAGTGGACATTTTTAATCCTTTCGCCACTGTGAAGATGGAATTTGATCAAAAATTTCTGAGTGAGTTTATTTTGGTGGTAGAGGATTGTGCAGGTCATTATGGAGGATGGGTTGGAGAATATCCTGGAGAGCTGGTTTAGTTATGGCAAATTTCTTCAACATGTGGATGTCATTAATGTATTTAATTTCTCCATCATAAATGAAGCTCAATTTAGCTGGATACTGGATCCTGGGTTGAAAGTTATTTTGTTTTAGGAGGCAAAAGGTCAATAACATCATCTTCTAGCTTGAAAAGTTTCAGCGGAGAGATCTGCAGTCATTCTAATATTCTTCCACTTGTAGGTTATGGTTTTCTTACATCTGGCTGCTTGCAGAATTTTCTCCTTCATATTAACTTTGGTGAAGTTAATTATAATGTGTCTGGGAGATGCTTTATTTGGTTGAGTAGTCCTGGGGTTCTGAAAATGTATGCTATCTGAATTTCAGTATCTCTTGCCATGTTTGGGAATTTCTCCTCCATTATCTCTTGGAGTAGAGCATCTGGGCCTTTAGAAGCAACCTCGTCACCTTCAGGAATTCCTGTAAGCCAAATATTACTTTTCTTCAAATTATCTCAGAGCTCTCTTAGAGAATGATTCGTTTTTTGCTCTCCACTTCTGTTCCTCTTTGAGCTTTTGGGAACACTCAAAAGCTTTGCGTTTGATGTCAGAAATCCTTTCCTCTGCCTGCTCCATTCTTTTACTGAGGGATTCTACAGTATTTCTCAGATCTTTGAGGACTGCAAATTCTTGCCTCAATGTGTCAAAATCTTTGGTGATTTTGTCTTTGAATTCATTGAATTCTTGAGACAACTTTTGAAATGCTTCTTGAATTTCTAATTCCAACTTTACCTCCATTTTGTTAATCTTATTTGCAATCCAAATTCTCAATTCGATTTCTGACATCTCAGCCATTTGTTTATGAATGGGATCTTCTGGTGTGTCCACCTTGTCATTCCTTGGGGAAGTTGATCTCCTCTGATTATTCATGTGGCAGGAGTTTTTCCACTGCTTCCGCCCCATGATTATTTTTCACCATTTGGCTAGATGAACAGATAAGGTGAAATTGGGTTGAGGGTTCCTGGAGTAGTGTTTAACCAGTCCTTTGCACAAGAGCTGAGACTGGTGCCTGCAGGTTTTCCCCTACAGCTTTGCAAAGGACTCGTACAGTACTGCTGCCTGAGACACTGGGGACCTGCTTAGTGTGGTGGGGCTAAGTGACTCCATCTTGTTTTCAGCTGGTCTTTGTCCAATCCTAGTGAATCAATAGCTCTGGGTTGAAGTCTCAGCTATGGAGAAATACCAGCAACTAAGACATCCCGCTCCTCATGGGCAACAACTGGAAAAAGAAAATCAAACATTCCCACAACAACACAACCAGGATACCACCTTGGATGGTCCTTAGGTGATTGGCCTAGGTCAAGAATTCCAAATCAATTGTCCCAGTCAGCACCAATTCTCAACTGGGAGAGTTCAAAAGATCTCCAGCAACTAGGTAGCAGGGGTCTTCTGGCAGCTCAAGTATGACTCACTCTGGTGCTCCTTAGAGTTAGAAGGGCCCACCCAACAAATGAATTAGTCTGGGAAGATTGATGCCTTTTTCCCCACCTTGTCCCTCTGTCACACCCAGTCACTGGTAACCCCGCAGGGCTGTGACCCCATTCCCTTCAATGAGCAGATGCACCAGGGGTTTGCACCTGCCTCAGTCACAGGGAGAGCTATGTCTCCTTGGCCAGGCTGTCACACTCTGCCACCAGCTGGCAGGAGGAGCTGAAGCCTGACAACCTCAGTGCTTAATGGAAGCTGGGGAATTTTACTCAGTTCCAGCCCCACCCCCGAACTATGTTGCTGCCACTTATATTCTCACAGAATTTTTATTTCTGTCCTGGCTATATTCCCCTGCAGGCCAGGCACTGTTTGAGTTCACAGAAACTGCAACTGGACCCACCCTGTGTTGCTGCCACTGCATCAATTCTCCTGGAGCTGGAATCTCAGTCTCTGCTGCCCTCTGTGTTGGGGTTGGCATGGTTAGAGCTCACAAATGGCTTTCAGTTCCTGCCCTGCCTTGGGCTGCTGCTGCTGCCACACTTGCTTTTGTCCCAGCTATGCCACCCTGGGGGCAGGGTGCATCTTAGGCCCACAAAAGCAGCAATTCTGACTCAGCCCCACCCTGGGAGTATGCCATCTCTGCATGTACCTATTCTAGTCTCCATCCTAGCCAAGCCCAGCCCACATAGGTACCGCCACAGGCATATCCTTTGCTCATGGGGCCTGTGTTTCTGTCCCAGATCTGTTCCACCAGTGGCTGCCACTGGAGTAGAGGCCTGGCTCCTTCTGGTTGCTAAGAGAGGCGGGAAATGTCTCTCCAAATTATCCCCAGTAGTATGAGCCCTATTGTTCCCGCCGCTGCTGCTGTGGGGCACCATTTCACCTTCTCCCATATAGCTCCTTCGCTCCACAGTCACCACCCCACACACATGCCACAGAATCAGCACAGACCTGCAATAACCCAAGCCCTGTTCACACTGCTTGAGAAAATGCCCAATAACCTGAACTCTATGGGGGACAAGCTTTCAGACCTCAGGGTGAAAGTGGAGGGGAGTGCTGGGAGTTCAGAATTGCAGGTAGAGTCTATGTTCAATTTTATGCCTGGCAGGAGAGTGCCATGGCACATTAGTAGGTCCTTTCTGGGAAAGGATTTCCAGTTTTTAGAGGGTGTCTCCCATGGGATAAAACAGGAGGAGATCTGAATTCTGTTCTCTTGTTTGTAGAAAGTATACTGCAAGCTGTTCTCATGGGGGAGATGACTCCCGCCCAGTTGGCAATAGATTTTGTACCTATTGTTTGTTTCCTTGGGGTCACAGCTCACCTCAGCAGGGGTGATGTGAGCTCTTCAATCTTCTCTCTTGGCTCAGCTCCAAACCACCAGCTTACTTGATAAACTTCTGTCCTTTAACTCTCCTTCTGGATGTGAGCCTCTGTGAAAACCTGGCTCCAGTCGGCCATCTTGCCTCCTCCCCACTACATATTCTTGATTAATGTAGATTTATAATTAAGTCTTAAAGTCAGATAGTGTTAAGCTTTTCCTCTTTGTTCTTTTCCTAGATTATTTTGGCTTTTGCATTTCCTAAGAATTTTAGAATTGACTTCACAATTTCCACACACAAAAAATTAAAGCCTACTGGGATTTTTATTAGGCCTTTATATCAATCTATGCATATAAAGATAATTGACATTTAAACAATATTGTGTATTCTGACTTATGAGTATGGTTTATCTTTCCATTCATTTAGACATTTTTCAGTTTCTCACAACAATATTTCTTATTTTTCAATATATAGCATAAATTTTGTCAGCTATAATTTTCATGTTTTTATCCAGCCACAAATGGTATTGTTCTTACATTTCAATTTCCAATTATCTGGTGCTTTTGTATGGATATAATATTAATTTATAGTTGATCTTGCATCCTATAGCTTGATAAATTATTTATAAGGTCCTGTAGTTTATTTCTAGATTCAATGGGATATTCTGTAGACAGTCATATTGTCTGGGAGTAAAAGATAGTTTTACTTTTTTATTTTTCTAACTTGGATGCCTTTTATTTTCCTTCCCCTATTGTACAGGCAAGAACTTTCATTCTAATGTTGAATACAAGTGGTAGAATAGACCCAAGTGTCTTTTCTTTTATCTTAAAGTAAAGGTATTTACTCTTTGACCATGAAATATAACACTGGCTATAGATTTGTTAATAGGTATGCTACAGCAGATTGTGTAATTTTTTTTCTCTTTCTGGTCTGCTTGGAGATTTTAACAGAAATGGATGGGAGATTTTGTCAAATTTTGTCTTCATTGATTGAGATGTTTATCACATTAATTTGTCAATATAATGCATTATGCTGTTTAATTGATTTTTGAAATTTAAACCAAACTTGAAAGCCTAGAAAGTACATCACTTATTGTGACACATTATTCTCTTTATTTGGTGCACTCAATTTGTTAAAATTGTATTTAAATGTTTTTATTTATATTTTTTGTGACACTTTGTCCATATCTTTTTTCTTTCTTTTTTTCTTTTAATCCTCTTTTGAAGTATCTTTATTCAGATTTGGTATCAGGGATATACAGTCCTTACAGAATAAGTTGGAAAATATTCCCTCCTCTTTAATATTCGGGAGGAGTTTTTATAAAATTTCTATTATTTATTCCTTAAAATCTATGGATTATGAAAAATTTCTGAAGCTACCTGAGCCTGGAATTTTTTTTTTTTGGATGGGAAGACTTTTTTTTTGTATTTGGTTTTTATTAAAAATTCAATTTCCATAAAGATACAGGAAGATTCAAGATACATATTTCTGTTGGAGTGAGCTTTGGTTGTTTGTGTCTTTTAAATAATTACTTCATCTAAGTTTTTGAATTTATTGGTAAAAAACTGTTCATAATATTTTCTTATCATTCTTTTGTTATCTGTAAACTCTATAGTGTCTGTTAGTTGTTGAATTTCTATTATTGTTAATTTGTGTTTTTGTCATTTTCCTGATCAGTCTAGGTAAAGAAAAATTAATTAAAACAACCTTTCATTTCACTAATTTTTCTGTTGTTTATCTGTTTTGTTTCATTGATTTCTTCCCTGATCTATCTTGCTTTCTTTCTTCTTCTCCTAGTTTCATTTTCTCTTCTTTTTCTAGCTTCTTAAGGCTAACACTGATACCTTTGAATTTAGATGTCTTCTTTCTTTTCTAACAAGGGTGTCTAGGGCTTTAAGTTTTCCTCAAAGTACTGATTTAGTTTTATCTCACACATTTTTATATGTTCTGTTTTCATTTTCATTCTAATAAGAATCATTCATATTTTCTTTTCTAATTTATTCTTTAGAAACATACTAGGGCAGTGCCCGTGGCTCCAAGGAGTAGGGCACTGGCCCCATATCCTGGAGGTGGCGGGTTCAAACCCAGCTCCAGCTAAAAAAACTGAAAAAAAAATAGAAACATATTATCTAGTTCTCAAATGCTTATAGTTTTTTTTCAATATCTTTCTGTTATTGAATTTTGATTTAATTTCATTGTGTTAAGATAACCCACTTGATAGAACATAAAGCCTTTGAAATGTGAATCTTGCTTTATGGTCCAAAATATAATCTATACTGGGGAATATTTCATGCACATTCCAAAAAAAATGTGCATTCTGCTGTTGTTGGGTATAATATTTTTAAAATATTAATTAGGTCTAATTGTTGGATTATATTGTTTAAATCTCATGTATTATGACTGATATTACCTGCTCTTATTCTATAAATTATTGGAAAATAGTACTAAAATATGTGACAATAAAGGTAAATTTACCTACTTCTCTTTGCAATTCTATCAGCTTTTCTTCATGTATTTTGAAGATTTATTGTTAGATACATTATGTCTTCTTGATAAAGTTTTGTCATTACAAATTCACCTTTTATAAGCCTGGAAACCATCTTTGTACTGAAATACACTTTTTTTCTTATATTAACATAGCTTCTCCAGCCTTTTTTTAATCACACAGAATTTTTTAAAGCTTTATTGAGTTATAACTCACTTAGCCAAAAAATATTATTTTAAATTGCATAACTCAGTGGTTTTTATCCCATAATTGTGTGATTCTTATGACAATTTTAGAACACTCTTACCAGTCAAAAAGAAATGAGTATCTGTTAGCAGACAATCCCTACTCCCTGTCCCCCTAGATCCTGCAACTGTTAATCTCACTACGGAATTTTTGATCAAAATCAGATCTACTGTTGATAATGGTCCCACTTAACATCAGGTAGGCTTTCATTCCTTATTTAACTATTTCGTTCTATATATAAATTATAGACACAAGGTTTCATAAAGTCTTTGTCATTTAATAATAATGGTGTGAACTCCTGGGATCTTATTTCACCTTGTACTCCCTTTGAAACATATACCAATCCCCTAGATTGAAATTTCTAAATGACATACAATGGTTGACATTCCTTACATATTTCCATTAATAAATACATAACTTTGTATTATACCTGTATATTCATTGATTAGGACTTCAATGAAATTCTAGACTTTGTATTAAAAGGCTTTCTGTTTCAACTTACTGGTTCTGAATACCACACCAACCATAAATTTGGTATGATATCATGGAAATTCTAGACTCTGTCTAAGTTATACCCGTACATTAAGACTATTTAGAGCCGGGCACAGTGGCTTATACTTGTAATCACAGCAGTTTGGGGGGTGATTTTGTATGACATCATGGAAGGTCTAGTCTCTCTCTAAGTTATACCCATACATTAAGACTATTTGGAGCCAGGCACAGTGGCTTATACTTGCAATCATAGCACTTTGAGGGGCTGAGGTGGGAGGATGGCTTGATGCCAGGAGTTCAAGACCAGCCTGAACAATATAGTGAAACCCTGTTTCTACAAAAATATAAAAAATTAGCCAAGCAAGGTGGCACATGCCTCTGGTTCTAGCTACTCAGCAGGTTAAGGCAGGAGGATTGCCTAATCCCAGGAGTTCAAAGCTGTGGCAAGTTATTATTGTGCCACTTATTCCAGTTTGAGTGGCAGAGTAAGAACTTGTATCCAAAAAAAACAAAAACAAAAACAAAAAAAAAACAAACTAAAAAAAAAAAAACCCCTTTATGGTATATCTGACCATGACTTATAGCTCCTGATTTCTTCTTATAAGGATTTCTTTTCAAGATGCTTCTTTTGAATGATGAGCTGAAGAGAGAAGTATGTGTTCGTGTACAATGTATAATTGATTAATCAGTCCTATGTGTGTGATGCTACAGCACGCTAATGTGGTGATTATTCTATGTTGTAGAAACAATATTAACTGGTTGATATATTTAAGACAATTGAAACACTGATTGGTATCCAAGAAGTCACTTAACAAGACCCATTTTCTGCTATTGACTTTCTCATGTGTTAATGAAGTTCAAACTATCCTTTTGTATGTATCAGATAAAATACCTGAGATGCATGCAAATATTAATATCACTTATGTTGTATTAATAATATGTCAAAGACCTTTAAAAAATAAGTACCTTTACACTTAATTACTTGTAATTTTGATTCTTTTAAATGAGTTGTAATTATTACATGATGTTTCAGTCATAGATACAAAACAATAATGATTCTTAGACTTATACACTTACAGAATTATTTGCTGAGTGGGGTCAGCAAGTCTGGAAACTTAGCTGGGATTTTTCTGGACATGAAAGGAAGTGTCACATGGCAACCTCCCAGCATACTCCTCTGGGGCAGAGACTGCACCTAACTTTACAAGCTGAGTATGTATATATAGGTGCAGCATTTAGGGAGGGGAGAAATGGGAAATCAGTTTAGTTTAATATTTAGTTTTACTTAAATGGGATGCTCCCTATAATTCCTCTGCTTGGTATATACCCAGAAGACCAAAAAACACATTACAACAAAGATACCTGTACCAGAGTGTTTATTGCAGCCCAATTCATAATCACTAGGTCATGGAAGAAGCCCAAGAGCCCATCGACACACGAATGGCTTAATAAACTGTGGTACATGTATACCATGGAATATTACGCAGCC
>CAUYRH010071935.1:0-25121 GCA_963574655.1 Perodicticus potto
AGAGAAAGCAATTTCACTGTTATAAAATAAGATATTTCATACAAAGTATTAACTCTGCCCCCAAAGCCCAACGTCCCAACAAACAAAAAACTATCTGGGAATACTGCTATGCTAACATATTAACCACAGTATAATCATTCGTAGGAAAACAGTAATTAAGCAATGAATTAAATTAAATAACAAAGTTCAAACTATCATCAACTCATAGACCACAATGATTTTACAAGACAAGCAATTCCAGAAATCTTATAAACAATAAAAAAAGAAGAAATATTTCAATATCATTCTACTTGATCTGGATACACCTGATATTGAAATTGGACAAAATATATTGTTATAAAGGGAAATTACAAACATGTTTCACTTATAAATGAGGATGCAATATCCTAAACAACATATTGACAAGTTGAATTACAAAATTAACGTTTAAGTAATGTACTTTGGTCAAAATTGAATCCAATTTATATAAAAGTTAGTCACTATTTTCTTTTCTTTTTTTTTTTTTTTGGTTTTCTTTCCCTCAACCCCTCCCTCCTTCTCTGTCTGTCTGCTATCTCCTTCCCCCATGCCCCACTGTGTCATTGATTGTCATTAATTGTCCTCAAATCAAAGTTGAATACATAGGATTCATGCTTCTCCATTCCTGTGATATTTCACTGAGAATAATACGTTCCACCTCCATCCAAGTTGCTACATCTCTGCAAAGTCTCCATTATTTTTGATGGCTGAGTAATATTCCATGGCATACATATAGCATGGAATATTACTGGGTTGAAGGACATTTAGGCTATTTCCACACTTGAGCAATTGTAAATTGGGCTGCGATAAACAGCCTAGTACAAATGTTCTTATAATAACATTTTTTTTCTTCTGGGTAGATGCCCAGCAATGGGATTCCAGGATCAAACGGGAGGTCTAGGTTGAGTTCTTTCAGCTTTCTCCATACTTCCTTCCAAAAAGGTTGTATTAGTTTGCAGTCCCACCACCAGCAGTGTAAAAGTGTTCCTTTCTCCCCACATCTGCGCCAGCATCGGTGATCTTGAGATTTTGTGATATAGGCCATTCTCACTGGAGTTA
Source organism: Perodicticus potto (assembly GCA_963574655.1). Taxonomy (NCBI): domain Eukaryota; kingdom Metazoa; phylum Chordata; class Mammalia; order Primates; family Lorisidae; genus Perodicticus; species Perodicticus potto. The sequence continues at coordinate 1,078 of CAUYRH010071935.1, forward strand.
GATGGTATCTCAGGGTGGTTTTAATTTGCATTTCTCTATTAATTAAGGATGATGAGCATTTTTTCAAGTGTTTACTGGACATTTGTCTGTCATCTTTAGAGAAGATTCTATTCATCTCTCTTCCCCATTGATGTGTGGGATTGTTGGTTTTTTTCTTGTAGATTAATTGAAGTTCTGTATAGATCCTGGATATTAAATATTTGTCAGATTCAAAATGTGCAAATATCCTTTCCCATTGGGTAGGCTGTCTATTTGCTTTGATTGTTGTCTCCTTGGCTGTACAGAAGCTTTTTAGTTTAATTAAGTCCCATTTGTTTATTGTTGCAGTTGTTGCTATTGCCATGGCAGTCTTCCTCATAAAGTCTTTCCCCAGGCCGATATCTTCCAGTGTTCTTCCAATTCTTTTTTTGAGGATTTTTAACATCTCATGCCTTAAATTTAAGTCCTTTATCCATCTCGAATCAATCTTTGTGAGGGGAGAAAGGTGTGCATCCAGTTTCAGTCTTTTACATACGGATATCCAATTCTCCCAGCACCATTTATTGAATAGGGCATCTTTCCCCTAGTGAACACTCTTGTTTAATTTATCGAAGATTAGATAGCTATAAGTTGTTGGTTTCATTTCCAAGTTTTCTATACGATTCCAAGTATCTATGTCTCTATTTTCGTGCCAGTACCATGGTGTCTTGACCACTATGGCCTTGTAATACAGCCTATAATCTGGTATGGTGATACCCCAGGCTTTGTTTTTATTACTAAGAACTGCCTTAGCTATATGGGGTTTTTTCTGGTTCTATACAAAACACAGAATCATTTTTTAGAGATCTTGAAAGTAGGATGTGGGTATTTTAATAGGGATGGCATTGAATCTGTAACACAGGAATATTTTTTAATCTCTCTCTTTATCTCTGGAGAAACAAATGGGAAATCTGTCCCCTTCTGGTGGCAATCTATGCCATAGAAATGTTTAAATGCTTTGGGAGTACTGCAGTGTGAGAAAAAAATCACCAAGGAATATCCATGATGAAATAGCTTATTAATGATCAATGAATATCTGCTAATGAAAATGAAGATATCTTTTTTTCTAAATGGAATCCTAAGCTTAGCTTGGAGAGGTAAGAATTTTTTTTAAAGATTTTATCTGCTAAAAATGTCATGAAACTACAGAACACTCTTGTATCTATTTACACAAATCTTTTTTCCATCTGAAACTATGTCTTCTATAAATATTTACATGACCTATCCTAGCCCTGAGAAGAAAAATAGATAGTACTCAAACTGTGGTTGTCAAAGAGAAAACAGTGGCCATAATCTGTTGTAAAAATTTCTTAAAATGCAAATGACTATTACAGAAAGATTAAGTTTGCATATGTAGAAGCTAAAAAGGGTGATCTCTTAGAAGTAGACAGTAGAATGGTGGTTACCAGAGGCAAGGAGGGTGCAGGAAGAGGGATAGCCAAAAATTGAGTAATAGACATAAAAATTCAACAAGATAGGAGGAATCAGTTCTTGTGTCCTATGCACTATAGGGTGACTTTAATTAACAGCAAATTATTTTCAGATAGCTAGAAGAGAGGATTTTGAGAGTTTCCATCACAAAGACATGATAAATGTTTGAGGTAATGGATGTGCTAATGCCCTTCATTTGATTAATGCACATTGAATACATGTATTGAAATAGCACACTACATCCCATAGATATGCACAATTATTACATGTCAATTAAAAATAATAACATAAAATAAAACAGAATTTAAAGTAAGCCAATCAAACACAATAAAAGAAAGACCAACTTTGTCTAACAAGGTTGCAGATTTAGCAATACATGAGTCAGAAACTTAGCATCACAGTCATGATGACTATGTTTATAAAATTATATACAAATTTAATGTTATATGTTTCACTATTTCAAACCAGTTCAATCTCATTTGAAATAATTCCATTTTCATACATACTGAATAAAATATTTAGATCTTTGTCATTTATTGGGAGTCTAAATGAGGACCCATTTGCCCAAGGCTAACAGGAAGACTTTCAAGGGAACTAAAATGCTACTAAGCTCTTTCCCAACCTCAAAAACTATATTATGATTATTTATGTTACCTTCCATTTTTTCTTTGTATTGATGCAGATGGACCTTATGGACTTCAAGTGAATTCTGATAAAGGACTTAAAGTAGGGGAAGTGTTTACTGTTGACCTTGGAGAAGCCATCCTATTTGATTGTTCTGCTGATTCTTATCCCCCCAACACCTATTCCTGGATCCAGAGGACTGACAATACAACATATGTCATTAAGCATGGGCCTCGCTTGGAAGTTGCTTCTGAGAAAGTGGCCCAGAAGACAACTGACTATGTGTGCTGTGCTTACAACAACATAACTGGAAGGCGAGATGAAACTCGCTTCACAGTTATAATCACTTCTGTAGGTAAGTATGACCTATTAGGAAGAGATCCCAATTTAAAACACAAATGCATGCTAGCATCATTTTACCCCTATCTTATAACTATGTGGAAGAGAAAATTATTGTGGAATTATTTATATAAACTCTCTTTCCTAAGCTAATTAAGTCATAGATTCTATGACTCAAAGAGAGAAAATCCAAAATTGAAACCCCAAATGAAATTACAGCTATGAGGGGCTATGAAAAAAAAAGGAATTCAATAAATTAGTTCTAAATGCTCATTCTTGATTTCCTGATTCTACAAATAGGAATATGTAATACAAGAGATTACAGATAACAGGCTGATAATTTAGGGGCTTTATAGATTTGTATTTTCTGTTGCGTCGAATCAGATGAATAAAACTCCGTGAGTTGGAAACTGGGTTTTCAGACTCCCATTTGACCCCTCTGCTCCCCGTCCTTCATGGTCTCCCCTTCCTGTTTCATTGTTTAAATGTCTCAAATCTGTGCAAGTTCTCAGCACAAGTCTCAGCACCTTGGAAATTATGATATTGTTTTAAGTCTGTGAAATTTGGCATTCTTTAGAAATTATCTGATTCTCAGAAAGGTTATCAATTCACAAAAAGAATCACTGTCTAAAATACTGATGTCCACAAACGTCCCATCTTTCCAAGCCTTCTGTTCTCTCTCTAATGTATGATTTCATTCTCCTACACAATTTCCTGTATAATGTAATTGATTCCCATGGCTTCATGTAACACTGGCACATGCCATACCTATACCTTTAAAAGCTCTAGAACTGTGGGCGGCACCTGTGGCTCATCTAGTAGAGCACCGGCCCCATATACCGAAGGTGGCAGGTTCAAACCCGGCCTCAGCTGAACTGCAAAACAGAAAAATAGCTGGGCAGGCACCTGTTGTGGCAGGCGCCTGTTAGTCCCAGCTACTCGGGAGGCTGAGGCAAGAAAATTACCTAAGCCCAGGAGTTGGAGGTTGCTGTGAGCTGTGTGACACCACAGAACTCTACTGATGGCGATAAAGTGAGAGTCTCTACAAAAAAAAAAAAAAAAACTATAGAACTGTACACCCAGCTGCCTCTGCAAGTCTCCACTTGGAAGTACCAGAGGCAGAATACAGGTCGAATACATCACAACTGAACCAGCTTCTTTCCCCACCCCCCGCCCCCAGCTCCACCAAATTGCTATTTTGTCTATATTCTCTGTTTGAGTGAATGGTCCTACTAACTACCAACCTAAGGCAAAAAGCTACATTTCACCCTAGACTCTTTCCCTTTATTTCTTACCCTGACCCACATTCAGTCACCAACTTCTGTCCATTCTCCTGCCTTTCTTAAATCCAAATCCTTTCTCTCCTTCTTTCTTCTTCTATATTTTTTTTTTTTTTTTGCAGTTTTTGGCTGGGGCTGGGTTTGAACCCACACCTCCGGCATATGGGGCCTGCACCCTACTCACTGAGCCACAGGTGCCACCTTCTATTTTCTTTTTTGATTTCTGTATTTCTTTTCTCCTCTTTTTTCATCTTCACTTCTCCTCTATGCCCCTCTCTACTCATTTTCCCTTTTCTTCTTCCTCTGCTACCACTACTATCAAGTTTTTCCTCAACTCTCCTTTGTATACAGAAAAAGACAGCCAGATTCCACTTGGGGAAACCTTCAGACAGGAAGTAATGGTTAAGGCGCCTATAATTAGTGGAGGGCTAAGTTCACAAAAGTCACCACCTACTAATACCTTTTCCATTGATACCTTCTCTGTCTTCACCTGTATAGCCCTAGTGCCAAGAGTAGGACCCATAACAGAGAGAAACTCAATACTTTTTGTTGAATAAATGAAGCAAGCAATGATACTAATGAATTCTTGTAATCCTTAGGCTAATATTTTTCAGTATGTGGCCCTTGGACTACCTGCATCAAAATCAACTGGAAAGATTGCTAAGAATGTAGTTTCTTTATGACACTTCAGACCTATTAGGTTAGGATCTTGCAGGGAGCACCTGGGAGTCTGAATATTTAGCACCCACAGGTGTGACACCCATTTGTTCAAGATGTTTTTCCTCCATGGCATTTTGGATTTATTAAAAAGCTCTTAAAGATCCATCAAGTTATAAGACTATCACAAACCTGCAGTTGTGGTTAGGGTACTCGTAGAATTCCTTAAGGCCAAGGGTAAATACATTTATAAAATCATCTGAGTATATTAGAATTTATGTATTTTCATGGCAGGATTTTGTTTTTAATATGAAGAAATTGTTACGCTCTGTATGAGAGTGCTATCTAGTAGGATTTTCTGCAATGAAAGACATGTTCAATATCTACACTGTTCAATATGGTAACCACTAGACTCATTTGCTTTGGGGGCATTTAAAATATGGCTATGCAACTGAGAAACTAAATTTTTGATCCTATTTCATCTGTTTTAATTTAAATGTAAATAGCCACATGTGTCTAATAGCTACAATGTGAGACAGTGCAGCTCTATAATGTTTACCTGAATTATGTTTCATTTGCATAGTAGATAATACTATATTTCCCTTGTAGGCCCTCAAAGCGTATGTGTACTTAGGAAGATAAAAATTTGACTCTTATTCATTTATTCATTACTTAGCACCTATTATGGGCCACATTTTGGCATATATGAAAAAATAATTCCTAGTACTAAGATTCGTTTTCACAATCCTATATGAGTGACAAAAACAAGTAAACAGCTATGGTGCATCCTTTGTTTTCTAAGTTTTTAATAGTCACAACCAGCCTTTCACCCCAGTAGCTAACCAAGAGATAATTGTAAAGCAAGCTAAGAGTATAAATTATTTTTTGTATCACTCCATATGTCACCTTAGACTTGTTCCTCATGCTCGTTTCAAGTGAAAACATGGCTATAATATGTAGACGTGTAGTACAGTTAAGGCTTGTCCACTGCCTAAACTTTCTTCATTAATATTTAACCAAGATATTTTCATAATATTAGGAGTGAAGACCCCAATATTTGATTAAGATCTTATTACTAAGGTCTATAGACAGCTACAGTCTTAACACCATATAACTGCCTTTTGCAAAATCTAAAAAACCTGTTTGACCTGTACAAAGACTGAGCATTTGTTATTACAGTAAATAAGAAGAGCAGGTGCTTATTTTTCAGAGGGATTCAGAGTTGTCAACATTAGTGACCTCTCTGTGGTTTTCAGAGCTATTTTCCAACTCCTAAATGTTCACAGAACCTTAACTCAAAGAGTGACAAAATGATGAAGAAAATGAATAGGATCAATGTGTTTTGTTAAATATTTGATCTTTTTTTCTAAGTTTCCAAGTGAATGGCTTTGTGAAGTGCAGATTAAGTGTACCTAAACCTACGGTCATAAATGACCTTCCCCATGACTATCACTTGCACACTACTGATCATCCACTCTGGTGAACAAAGTATATTAAGATCTGTGGAGAATTCGAAATCATTTAGGAGGATGAGGTACCTGATTTTATGATGTTCCCAGAATCAAGTTGATATTTGGTGTAGCCAGAGTCAAGACGTATGAAATAGATGACCTTCTTTGTTTTTAATGAGACCAAAAAAAAAAAAATATATGGCCAATCAAAAAGTTTCAGCAATAAGATGTGAAAGGCAAAGGAAAAAGCAATCAAAGATGACTCCAAGGTCACAGAATGTGGAAAGAAAATAATAAGGTCAGGAAATAATCAAAAGTTTTATTGGATATTTTCAGTGGGGAGAAGAAGGCTGGAGAAAAATAACAATTAGCCCTGTGTTTTTCTGCCTGTGTAAGACTAGACTGAATGATGACTTCCTCCTCTGTGGGCAATGATTCACACCTAATTTGATATATTGATTGACCTTTCAGTAGCTCAGGGGAGATAGCCTAAAGAAAACAGAGATAACACACAAAGTCACATAGCTAGTAAGTAAATAAAATAATATCTGAATTCAAAGCTCTTGTTTTTAACCACTATACAAACTGTCTCCTTTGATGTAACTGAGAATATTGATGAGACTATGGTCTTTCTTTTTTTTTTTTTTTTTTTTTTTGAGACAGAGCCTCAAGCTGTCACCCTAGATAGAGTGCTGTGGCATCACAGTTCATAGCAACCTCCAATTCCTGGGCTCAAGCGAGTCTCCTGCCTCCACCTCCCAAGTAGCTGGGACTACAGGCGCCTGCCACAACGCCCGGCCATTTTTTGGTTGCAGCCATCATTGTTGTTTGATGGGCCCAGGCTGGATTTGAACCCGCCAGCTCAGGTGTACGTGGCTGGCGCCTTAGCCCGTTGAGCCACAGGCGCCAAGCCGAGACTATGGTCTGTCTAAAACATATCTATAGACTTACACGTAGCGAGGATAGCCTGTTTTTTCTTAGCACCTATATAATTTAATGCTGTATACATAGAGATGATTTTTCTATACCATGTGTATAATTTCACATTAAAGAGAAATTATGTAATATCTATAATCAAAAATAGTATCTATAGTATGTTTCAAGGACGGAATAGCTATGAAATTAGCATTTGTATTTTGAAAAACAATTGATTTTGTTACCTTAAAGACTTCCTTGAATGCAGATGTCCCTACCTTCAAGTTTTACCTGAGCCTAAACTGCTATTATGACATGCAACATATATGGGGGGGTACCAAAAAATGTATGCATATTTTAAGAAAGGAAAAAATTATATTAAGATTGTAATAAGTCACGTTTGACTTTTGCAGTTACAAGAGACACAGGATACAATATACAAGATAACAAAGGTTATTGATATATATATATATGACAATTTTAGTACAGTTTTTCCCTCATAATAAAACTTTATTTTTCTTTTATATGTAGTCATAAAAACTGCATTAGAATTGTAATAGTAAATATATGCTGATAACAAAATGAATACAAGTCACATTTGAGCACCTCCTGTAATTGCAGAAGTCAATGTGACTATATATGAAAGCACATATGTATACATATAATGAAAAAGTTGACAGAAATTGAGTTATCTGATAAGAATTCAAATGTTTACATTTAATGAAAGCAATCAAATTTATAGAGTTCCCGAGAGCCACATGGACATAGTTTGAGGTTTAGCCATAATAGAAATGTTTTGAATTCATATGTGATCCTGAGAAATCTACTGTTTTTTGTAATTATTTATGTTCCATATCATTTCAGAAAGAAGTGAATAGGAAAAAGACCCAAAGCAGGAAATCGAATTTACTAATTCTTTCTATCTATTTAAAAATTAATCAAGTCAAGGCCTCCAGGAGATGTCATTCATTTTAGGCCACTGAAGATAACACTAAGATAGAACTACAACCCTGACATGCAGACTCTGAGACCTTAGGTAACATCTGCATGACATCCAGCGTGTAATGACTGTGACCTGTCAGGTGGAGTGTGGAAATAGCACACTTCAATATGGCACCTTCATGTCCATAGGGATTTGAATCAGCTGCCATCATCAGTGAACAGATTGGGTGAGAGAGATCTCAGGACTCCATTTTAATCTAGAAATAGATACGCTGACTGGTAGCATATGGCTGTCCTGTTGAGTACAGTTTCTCAAACAGCAGGGCTGCGATACCATGGATACCACACCTCTTGCCCATATTTGCAGTTAACATGTTATTCCATTTTATTTGTTTGCCTAAGGAGGGGGCAAATAGCATTTGCAGTAGGGCTTTGGCAAATGAGTCAATCAAGTTTAAATAATGGAAGAATGGCATGTTATGACTAAAAAATAGTGTAAACTCTGAAAGGAGAAATAAGGGAGCTCCAGCAAGTGTCCCAAACAGCATTAGGGAATCTATTCATTCTCTATGGGAATAGGGTCAAAATTTCCCTGTCCCCTTATTTTCAAGTTGGGATTCTGGAAGTTCGTCTTCCCAAACCACACTTGTCTCAGGGCTGAGACCACAGCAACTGCTCCCCTTTATTTGATGCTTGACACATTTGGCATGTAGGAAAGGAACAAATTTCAAATGCTAGACCTTGCAAACCTTGCATGTGCACTGTCGAAAGAAGAGAAAGAAGGCTCAGAGGAAAGGGGGCCTAACAAGATAGATCATTGGGGCAGCACCTGTGACTCAAGGAGTAGGGCACCAGCCCCATATACCAGGGGTGGCAGGTTCAAGCCTGCCCCCGGCCAAAACTGCAAAAAAAAAAAAAACAGAAAAGAAAGAAAGATCATTTGTCCTAAAAGAAAGATTATCCCTATTCTTCATTCTCCATGGGAAGGAATCCTGGACTTTGCAACAGTAAAGGTTTTGGGCTGACAGCATTGGTCATAACAGGGAGGTTCTCCAATATAGGGCAAACAGAGGCCAGGGGGGAAAGGAAAGAGGGTGACAAAGAAGGAGGCTAAAGAAATGAGAAGGAATGAGGGGAAGGGGAAAGTGTAGGATCCTCTGTAGGAGAGAAAATGCAAGTAAGGTCATTTTAGTAAATATCAAAAGGGACAAAAAGTTAAAACTATGGGAAAGGGGAGGAGATGTGTCTTATTTAGCACAAAACATCCAATCATTGCAGATTAAAGCTGTCACGAGACTTCAGAATCATGGAAGTATCTGGCAAATAACTGATGTAACCAGAGTGAAACTTCACCACTAGATGAGAAATGCTCTGAAATAATACTTATTAGCATATTTTCATGCTTAAGAGGAAAAAAGCAACTGAGACTACCTGAAATGTTTTTCTGCAGTCTCACTTATAGTAAAGCACATTACAGGAACTTGAATCGAATAAATTAATATTGAATTCTTTTTGGAAGGGTCAGAGGTTATTGAGTTTTGGTGAAGGCAATCTGACTATTATGATAACAAATGAAAAAGTTGAAGCACATGATGACTGGTGTTGGAGAGGGTTAGAAGAAAAACGAATGTGTGAGGGCCTACCTGCCAAGTGCAAGAATCATTCTTTGACTACAGATTCACAGGCACAAAATTGAACTTGGAGTCAGAAAGAAAGCTATACCCAATCTCAAATCTAGGACTTACTACTGACTGTCATGAATGTTTTAGTTTCGCTGGGACTATTTCTTTATCTGTACCTATAAATAGTGCTATAAATTTTTTTTATTTTCATTATTACCCTAGCTATACCCAGTAAATGGGAAACAAATGTACATTTGATTTTATATGCACATAATGCTCATGCATTTAATTGTGCATTATCTGAAAATTTCCATAGTTTTGATTTAATTTGGGTTAATCAGAATTTTATTTTATTCCTCTGTTATTTTCTACCTGCTTATTAGTTATATGGTTTTACCCTTTTTTTTTTTTTTTGCAGTTTTTGGCCGGGGCTGGGTTTGAACCCGCCACCTCCGGCATATGGTGCTGGTGCCCTACTCCTTTGAGCCACAGGCGCTGCCTAGTTATATGTTTTTATTTGTCCCTTAGACTTTAGGGATTAAAACGTTCTGATCAATATGGATACTTCTACCACTGACAGCTCCCATCTTCTTCCATTATGCAAGAATAACACTCGATATTAAGGGTGGAAAAATCTAAGACTCCAGGACTCAAATTTGAATTTAGCAATGTGTGCTTACAATCCCATGCTCTTTCCACCGCTCTTAGTTGGCTATTATACATGAAACAGAAATCCTTCCCCAAATTAAGCCCAAATCTGTTTGGTTCTATCAATTGGAGCTACAACAAATGAATCAAATCCTTTCCCTATATGATGATATCTCAATTGTTGATAAAACTCTGACATCACCCCTGAGAATGCTCTTCTTCAGATCTAACCCCACCCAGAGTATTTTGTGGTTCTTAAATGGACTGTTTCCCAGATTCTCTGCTATCCTAAAAGCGCAATTTTGGAAGCTCAACAAAAATTAGTCATTTTCACTGCTAAATTATGAATTTAGAAAGATCCATACTCTGCTGTGGTTGTCAGTAAGATAATGGCAAATAGAAGGCTCTCTGAAACACTAGCGGTGATAAAAAAGCAAATAATGAAGAAAAATCAATACAAAATACCAAACAATAGAATGGAAAGATATAAGATATAGCATATGACTTGGGGCATCATTTTTTTTTGCAAGTGAATTTTGTATTTCTTCATTTCAGATCTGATATTAAAATAAAGTAATGCTTTACTAAGAAGAATGTGTTTCAACTCCAACCTGGTTATATAAAAGATACACATCCTGTGTATAAACTTATGACTAATATATGTACCATATATATGCGCAATTTTTTAAGACTGAATTATTACCATGGCACTGGATGTAGTGTCCCATTCACAAAATAAACTTCATGTAAACCTGAGTATAAATCATAGTATATCTGAATAAGAACTTAGAAGACCAGTTACTGTTACCTCCTCAGTTTACAAATATGAAAATCAAAACCCTGAGACTTAAGTGGTTCATTCAAAGTCAGACAGCTCTTAGAAAGAACAAACCTATGAAGCAGGAACACAATATCCCTCCCCTGAAAAAAAGAGGCAGAGTAAGACCTCATAAAAAGATATCGCAAGTGCTTAAGTAGCTCCAAACTAAAAAGTCAACTTTCTAACAGTGGAAGAACATGAATTATTCTACAACTGATTAACACAGAGAAAAGAAGGAAAAATAATCATTCTAATAAGTTTTATGATGTCCTAATTTATATTTAGAATCAATAAAATGCCACTCTGGTTCATTTTAAACCACCTTGCATTTATTACTTTCATCCAAGGCTTTAAAGGGTTTAATTTAAAATCTGTTTAGAGACAATAAATATCACACAGTTATTACAATTCCATAGAAGAACACTTTAAGAATGTAATTCTCTGAATGCATATCAGAAATTTATAAACTTCCCATCAGAGATAGTGAAAATTTTTGATAATGAAAAATAACCTTGTTTAACTTTTGTGAGTCACAAGGAATAGCTGAACAGTGTCATATGGGGAAATTAGAAGAGATAACAGGGGTTCCATGACTGGTTTACCAGAATTTGCTATTTATAATCTATACTACATTGTGAAAAGATTATGAGAAAATTAAAAAATAAAAGTATTCCAGATGGAAAAGCCAGGAGAGTGTATTTAGGTCCATACTGAGAGGAGGGAACAGATTAAGCTTCCTGTTTATCTTGGGTGCTAGAGACCTCAACAGAAGTTTTATGGTGAAATACAACAGGGTGCAGGCTGTTATTTATTTCAGAGCTGAAAAGCCACCATGTTTTTCAGCACACATGGATTCTCTGGGCTGTTCTCCACCCCTACAGAAGAAATGGCATCACAAGACTTCCATTCCCACATTAATCTGGACAGCCAAGAACTGCCATGATTCATTTCCACATCAATATCTGATTCACAAGAGAATGTGAAAGACATCTGTTACTTGAATTTGTTGGAGGTTACAACTACTTCCTGGTGTATATATTAGTTATGTGACTAAACATATCATCATCTGGAACTGGGATCTTAACATAGCCACAGTGAATAAGTTGCGTTAAATAATGTCAGAGAGGCAAGGTGTGGTGACTCACACCTGTATTCTCAGCACTTTGAAAGGCCAAGGTGGGAGGATTGGTTGAAACCAAGAGTTTGAGAGTAGTCTAGGAAAGAAAAATAAAATAAAATAAAAAAGTAAAATTGAGCATGGTGGCATGTGCCTATAGTCCTTAACTACTCAGGAGGCTGAGATAGGAGAATCACTTGACCCCAGGAGTTCAAGCCTGTACTAAGCAATGATCATTCCATTGCACTCCAATTGGGGGAACAGGAGAGACCTTGTCTCTAAAATAATAACAATAAAATAACATTAAAGTAAGGCAACATTAAGTGTTAAGAGCCCAAGGTACATCTGAACTCTACGACTTACAATATGAGTGACCTTGGGCAAACCTCAGCTTCCTCACCTACAAGAGGGGATGATAAAACGATCCCTTCTGACAAGATTGTTGTAGAGGTTCAGTGAGTTAATATGTACCATCCACAGAGCCTGACATATTATAAGCACTCAGCAGATGTTAGTTATTAGCACCATATTTTATACAGTGTTAATAAAGGGAGTGAGTTACAAAACAAAGTGAATTTTAGTCATTAGATTGGACTTCAAATATGTTATTGAAAATCACACAATCTTATTTTAAGGATTGACATTTCTTTATTGATCAATCATTGGTAAAGTATGTTTGAAATGAACATCTCCACTATCACAACTTTAGTGATATACCATCTCCCTAGAAAATTTACCTACTTGAGTTATATTAAAGGAAGGAGAGAGAGATGGGGATGCAGAGATGATGACATGAAACAGATCTAACTTAAGGTGCCAAACACAATTATGACAATTATGACACAAGTATGACATGAACTATTTGCTACCTCTAGTACATCCTATCAGTATCATCATCCTAGCTCACCACATTTCTAATCATCTGATCACAGTTATCTCCAGGGAGGTGGTTCTGGTAATTCTAGTGTATGTTCATACGTTCTAAAATAAATGCTTTCTTTCCATATGGCCTCTCTCTCTCTCTCTTTTTGCCCCCCTCCATATATATATATACATACACATAGGTACACACATGTGTGTGCATATATATTTTATATACATGTTACATATATGTATATTTACAATAGTGTCTCATTTAAGATAAATCATTAACAAGTCAAATTATATACTGTAGTAATTTTTACCAAGAATTATCTTTGTCTTTATATTTAGGACTGGAGAAGCTTGCACAAAAAGGGAAATCATTGTCTCCTTTAGCAAGCATAACTGGAATATCGTTATTTTTGATTATATCCATGTGTCTTCTCTTCCTATGGAAAAAATATCAACCCCACAAAGGTATGTCAGAATTAGAAAAAATGTTTTGAAAGTTTTGTATGTGTGTTCTAAAAAGAACCTTACTGTGGTTTCTCTCTCTCTTGATTTTAGTTATAAAACAGAAGCTAGAAGGCAGGTAATGCATATGTTCCTTTGAAAATCATTTTTTCTCTTGAATGCTTTTTCCTTAGTTATTCTCCCTAACATAAATACCTATTTATCTTCTCAGGCCAGAAACAGAATACAGGAAAGCTCAAACATTTTCAGGTAATGGCCAGGCTGAAAAGGGCTATTATCAATGTTAATGTAAGTTAATTAATATTGTTGATATTATTATATGTAACATTTTTTAATGTAACAGAATTAATATAAGCTAAAATTGATATAACACTAGCAATTACTTCCCTTTGAATAGAGACTTCACTCAACAAAGTGCTGGCCTTTGTATTGGTTTAAGTCACACAGGTCTGTGAGATCAACAGAGTGGAAGGCATTCTCTCAACTCCACTTTATAGGCAAGAGAACTGAAGATTGGCGAGATTAAATCACTTGCCCAGAGTCACTGAGTTCTACTGAATCCTTTGATTCTATTATTACTGTTTTGAAAATGCCAAAGAGTTCTCTCACCCTAATTCCTAAGGTAGATTGAATGCTGGCAGTTCCATCCCAAAGAGCAGAGCAAAGGGAGGTTTGACAGGGACCAGTGCTGCTTCCTTGTCCACATTGTAATCCTCGCTGCCTTCAATATTGACTGTCTTGATTTCTTGTATGTCAACAATGGAGCTTTTGCTCAGGCCATGGACTCACAGGGAGTTAGGTTTCAGTTCCATATATGCTGCTTTCCCCTTACGTCACCTTGGGGAAATTATTTTTTTTGACCTCAACTTCCTCATCTATTTAATAATAGAGATAAAAACTTCCCCCTAGTGCTGTTATGACAATTAAATAAAATGGTATAGGCAGAGTGCCTAATATGATGTCTGGATGCTTAATAAATGTGAGTCTTCTTCCTCACAAATGGCAGAATGTCAGAGCTGGGAAGAGCCCCCCAAAACATCTGGTTCCTTCCAGCCAGCTCTACCCCCAGCATTCTGTGGACGAGAGTAGATGATATTGATATGGATACTGTCTTGTAATGCCTTTCTTATGTATGGGAAGCTACAGTTATTTATTTGTTCTTTTTTGTTCTGGTGGTGTCAGTTAGATCTAGCAGAGTTCAGTATATACTATGGGTGGGTCAAGGGCTGCTGTTTCCTCCAGGCTGAAGCCTTTGTGTTTACAAGTCTTTTGTAACCAAGAATAACAAAGACCAAGCCTGCCCACATGTGTGTATTTGAATATATAACATGCTGTCCTCAGTTTAGGCTTTAAGAATAATTGTTCCAACTTGGTTTTGAGTCTCAGCTTCAGTCTTGGTTTTGAGTCTCAGCTTCAGTAGGAATTATTTCTAACACTGCTTAATGGCAATGTGACTATAGGGGACTGGGAAATGTTAAATTGGTTTTGTACACATGCCACTTAAGACGGATAATAAAAATAAGTTTCTGAAAGCTTTTTAAAACAACAATAGCACATAAAGGCATTTGGTTTGTAAGTAGCATTTGTTTTATATTTCAGGCCATGAAGATGCTCTGGATGACTTCGGAATATATGAATTTGTTGCTTTTCCAGATGCTTCTGGTGTTCCTAGGGTTGGTTTTCCTAGTGGCTGATTAACCAAGAAGTAATATTCTGCTTCACCAGAGGTGTAAGCAGCATTCATTCAGCACTTAGAAAGCTGCACTGCCCATTACTGCATTAAGCAGTGTTGACTTACTCTCTAATGAATGACATTGTTGGATCTGGGGAGCTAATGCATCTTTCTCAGCCTTTATAAGTAAAGCTAACATAATAAGGAAGTTGTCCTATTTCATAAATATTCTTTTTTTGTTGTTTTTTTTTTTTGTTGTTGTTTGTTTTTTTGGAGACAGAGTCTCACTATGTCGCCCTGGGTATAGTACCATGGTGTCACAGCTCACAGCAACCTTAAACTTTTGGGCTTAAGTGATTCTCTTGCCTCAGCCTCCCAAATATCTGGGACTACAGGTGCCCACCACAACTCCCAGCTATATTTTTTTGCAGTTGTCATTGTTGCTTAGCTGGCTGGGCTGGGTTTGAACCCGCCAGCCTCTGTGTATGTGGCTGGCGCCATAACCACTGTGCTGTGTGTGGGTGCTGAGCCCATAAAAGTTCTTTACCAGATAATTTCAGTGAAGAGAGAACTAACTAGGTTGAAGGGTCAAGAGAACTGAATAAATAGAGGATCACAAGACCCTGGTTTAAATCATCACTCAGCTTTTGGGTGACTGCAGCCCTTCAGATTATGGAACTCTCTCTGTTCCTCGGTTTCCCCTTTGCATTCCCAACATATCTCTTAATGACATTGGTCATACCCTTGAAGGGACTTCATGTTACTCAAAAGAAAGTTATCATATAGATCCAAAGTAAATTGAAGAATGATATAGGTCATACCCTTAAAGGGACTTCATGTTCTTCAAAACGAAGTTACCATATAGACCCAAAGTAAACTGAATAATAGCTCCCCTCTTATTCCTCCCTGAAAAGGAGAAAGGGAGGAATTATTCAGTTCAAGTCATTTTTTGGGTCTGAAAAAAAAGTCACTTTTAAAGCAATCAGTTTTGCTTAATAGAAATGCAGAATATTTCTTAGAGCTAATCAGCTCTTCAACACTTCTATAGATTTGTATAAGACTAATTTTTCCTCTGCTTTCCTGTGAAAGTCTACTTAAGGAAGCTGCCATAAATGGATTATTTGCTTCTGGACACTATCATTTCCATAGTGTTAAAGAAATGCAGTAGAATCTTCGTAGTTGGCCACCCAAAGAACTGTAACGAACTGGTCAACATACAGAGGTGGTCAACATAAGGAACTAGGCCTGCTGCACTGATATGTACATGTGGTCCGTGTCCAATCTATGAAAATTAGGTCAATTTAAAAGGAAACATTCAATGTAGGAAGATGGTCAACTGTGGAGATACTACTATATTTGTAATCATTTGGAGGAAATGATTATGTCACTTGTTCAGAGAATTCTTTCAATATGTTAGGTTCACCCAGCAAGTTTTCTGGCCACAGACTTTATGTCAGAAATGCCATGGGAGTAATGGAAAGGGATTGTTTGGATTTCATCCTCCCTAAGGGTGAATCAGTAGCATCGGTGCCCACATTGTCACAGATAGAGGGGAGAACTACCCTGCAATGGTTCTGCAATTCCTTATTCAGTCTCAGGCAGGACTGGCTCACCATGCACTTCCACAATCAAAAAGACAAAAAAAAAAAATGTTGGATCAATTATTTCAAACAGCTTCTCATGATGGCAGAAAGCACCCTTGTAAGATGTGGCTTCAAATGACAGAGCAGGAAACTGAAGACCTAAGGTGACTTACAATTGAATACTTGAAGTAAAGAATTTATTTATTTAAAATACACACCTTTTACTCCTAGGAATTCATTGGAAAAGAGGAAGATTTATGTAAGAAACTTTAAATTTAGCTTTATGATTAATCAATACTGAGACTTGAGGCTTTACTGGGAAGACCCCAATTGGATCTAAATGCTAAAAACTTGATGCAGAGCAATGGGTGGTTTAGTTATACACCAGAGACCCTGTTTATTTTTGCTGTAAAAGAATAACTTGATTTGGAGCCATGCACATCTTTGGAACTGACAACTCCTGAGGAATCTGCTGTGGTTCTTAATTGGCCATGCCAGGTGCTGTGGGAAGAAGTGAGAAATTGAAACCAACAATCCTAGGATGAAGAGGAGGAGGTGGCAGAGGAGGAGAATGGAGACACTCGGAGGAGGATCTGCAGGAGACAAAGCGGAATGGCAGTTACAGGGGAGATGAGCAGCCAGGCAGCAGCCTTGAGAGGAAAAGGAAGGGCAACACTAAAACCAAGAATGTCAAAGTTGAAGTTAAGAAGGGAAACAAATTAAATTACTAACTTTTTGAGTTTTAAAAATAAAAATAATCTCTTGACTTGCTGTGGTAAGGCTACAAATGGACCAACTTCCTCTCTCCACCTGTTGCGCATTTCACTGCTATGCACTTAGCACCTCTTTCAAGAGCTGGACAGAAGGCAGTTGCATGCAATGAGCTTATTTATTGCTCACAGCTCTAATATTAGATTAGGTAAGTTAAAGATTATTATTTCACAGCTCTAACATTAGATTAGGTAAGTTAGAGATCATCTATAGATTGCTTTTCCCATAGAGTGATGAACCTGCGGCCTCAAGACCATCTCTGACTCTCCAAATCCCCAAGCACCACCCCTGGATTGAATCCAGACTTCACAGAACAACAAATCCCTTTATTTAAAGGATTTGTTCTGTAACATTTAGATTCGGTCAAAAGGCTACACTCAAGGATTCAGAAGGCCACATGTGAACCTCTACACACAAAAAAGGACAAATCATATATAAATGTGCTACCCATGAGAGCTTTAGCAAGTGGAATGGAAATAGATGATTTCTAGAAAAAAGTAAAACAGATGTTCCTAAAAACCTGGCAATTCAAGCTGGGATAGAGAACTCCTCAGGCTTATCAAGGGCAAAGA
This sequence comes from Perodicticus potto, assembly GCA_963574655.1. NCBI lineage: Eukaryota > Metazoa > Chordata > Mammalia > Primates > Lorisidae > Perodicticus > Perodicticus potto. The sequence goes on from CAUYRH010071935.1 coordinate 18,875, forward strand.
GTCCTCTAGGAGGCGCTGTGTAAATACGAAGGCCTGAAAGTGAAAATAACACGAGATAAAGAAAACCAGGTTTTACCTAAGAAATTGGAAGGCGGTGTTGACAGGAAGAAAGAAGTTATGAAATAGCAAGAATGGGCATTAATAACCCATAAATACAAGTTTCAGTAAAATGCATGTTGGTTTATCAGCCATAAATACACTACTTTTCTTTCCACATTCATTTAAGCCTTTAGTTTTTTAGAGCTCGTTCAAAAAACAAAACATCTCATTCAAACCAAAACATCTCCCCCTGTGTGTTCTTTATTTCTTGGTACAGACAGTTTTAGCTCACTTCAATATGATGAGGGATTTGGGCTGTACATTGTTCTTTCTTTTAAGCCACCCTCATACGCAGATAGAGTCAAAGGGTAGTAAGATATATGAGATAATAATCTATCCTCTCAGATTCTAAGCTGTCCTGATATCTCCTCTTTTGCTATTGTTTCTATTACATTTCCATTGCAGTACTGCCAGCTTTCTTCTTAAATGAAGAAAAAAAAACCAATAGTTCTGTCAAGTTCTCCCTCTTCTGACCTTGTAACTATGCTGCTGCATACTCTTATAGGGTAAGTGCAGGAAACTGTAGCAAGGGGGAAATAACGTTCTAGGGATGATGAACAATTATAATTCTCTAATCATCACTACTACTGCCAGTTGTTTTCAATTATGCACCATAATGAAAATACTATTTACTAGTCTTATGCTAATTTGTTTTAATGTGCCACATTTTCTAGATGCCAGCTAGACCTATTCCAGCCTCTGATGGTGTATCAGGGCAAGATGTACACAGTACGATTTATGAAGTTATTCAGCACATCCCTACCCAACAGCAAGACCATCCAGAGTAAGTATGAATCTGCATTTGATGGTTCTGTAGAAGGGCTCACCATTTAGCCTCTGCTTTTCCCAGAATTTATTGAAAGGCTCAGAAGAAAAATATTAAAACAAGAAATTATAGCTTCTGTACGTATGAACTCACTTCCCTACCTGAAAATAATTATGAGAAATAAAACAGGCAAACTCATAACCATCTACTGGGCCATATACTTGGGCCAGTGGACTAGTTGCAAAGCTGTAGAATTGATTCTCTGTTCCCTACCTTTCTTCCCCTCACAGTGTTCCCCCAAGAAATCCCCACATCTGGGAATGTTCAGGCCAGTTTTCAAGCCATGTTGATTATAAAATGATTTTTCAGTGGCTATGGTAGTTGTTAAAGCAGTGATGATCTGATAATCTGTCACTAAAACAAAACAAAACAAACCGACAACACAGTAAGCATCAAATGCCCAACCTCTTGCACTTCAAAGCAGTTTATTCCCCAAATGATTAGAACCACAGTGAGGACTGGCTTCTTACCCAGAGAGGACAAAACCTGTGCTGAGGCCAAAGCTAGGAAACTACTCATCCAGCAAAGTTTAAGGCTGCCTCTGAGAAGACTCCCTCTCTTTCCTGCCATGAAGAAACACAGCCTACAGTCTTTCAAAATAATGAAATGAACTTTTTTTTGTAGGCTCTAGCTGCCTGAGGCATAACTGCCACAAATCATCTTCCATCATTTCTTTATTTGTCATTTATTGACTTTGAAAAGAACATCAATAACCACACATAGAAACTTCCCCCCTGGCAAAAGAAACAGTTGCAGCAAAGTAATTCATGCACACCTCTGGGTAAATATCAAAAATAACAGCTAGAAGTGAATGAATGCATGGGAAACCATCTTAGAGGAAGGAAATCCAGTCCCAGGAGGATTATATAGTCATTTAAGGGCTAAATAAGTCGCAAAACCCTTCAAAGAACCCAATAGAGAAAATTTACCTGGAGTCAGATATATTACGAACAGACCCCAGTGGAGCTAGGAACTTCTGGTTTGAACAACAAAAAATGAAAATTGGTTTAAAGCATTATATTACAAATCTAGTAGAACACAATAGTGGGATATTACTTTATGATAGTTTAAAAATAAAAACTTTCTAAAATGATATCTAACCTTCTTTACTGTCTGGAATAGAAAATTAGAGAAAGTTTTTCTTTATTAAATATAAGGCCTGTGAACTAATGTACACAGCTATGATTCAATAAAAAATAAATAAATAAATAAAAATAAAAATTCAAGATTAGGACAGTAGCAAAATAAATAAATAAATAAATAAATATAAGGCCTGAAAAGAAGTTTAATTAAAAATTTTATATTATTTAAATTCATTTATTTTTCTGTATATCCTTTGTTCTAAGTAAATATTTTTCACATGGAATGCAAACAACCCAAACAAAAACTTTAGGTTTACCTTATAAGGTTCCCAAGGATGAAATACATGTTGAGTCAAATTGTGAATATGACACCTACAATTTCAGAGCATAAAAGAAAATGATCGGATTGTTTTTGCATGTCAAAAAAACTGATTCTCTAAAAAAAAATCACGTCTGATGCCTTCCAGATATTGATTTCTTGAGAATACAAAAGTTTATCTCAGAAATAAATTTTGGAGGTTGATAATAAAGTAGAAATGCTCTTTTTCTCGACTACTATGGACTATTCAAAACTGTCATTGAGGACATGCCCATTCCTTAGAAAGACAGTCATCCCCAGGACACCATCTCCGGCTCCCAGCCCAACCTGAGTGACAACCTGACTCCTAGGGACTCTCTCTTCTCACCTCCTTCTTCCTTGTCTTCTGAGTCCTTTTTTTTGTTTCTCCATGCATGTCTTTGTCTTCCACTGGCTCTCTCTTCTTTTTTTCTGAGTCTCCCTGCTCTTTTCCTCTCTTTTATCTGTAAGGCTGTCTCCCTTCTGTCTAATATCCTTTTTAAAATTTTCCTTCTCTGTCTGCCAACATTTTTTAAAGTATTATTTCTTGGTGTACAGAATTGTGTTACCTATTCTAAATTTTAAAAATGAATAAGTAGAAGGTTTTCTTTTTCTTCATGAAAAATTGTTTTGCACTTATTTTATTTGCAATGAATCCACAAACATTTCCAGGACATTTACCATGTGCTAGGGGGAGAGATTAAATAAGACTCATTCTTTTAAGGACTTCATAGTTTGCTGGGCTTATTTTAACTAAAGATTAGTGATTCTTGGTAAAATAAATATTCCTTAATACAGCCTAAAAACGCAGAGACCATTTTTCTTCCCTGATTATCTATGGTTTTAATTCCCTAGGTCCTATTAAATTTGAAGACAAGTGTATGAATAATACATTATTACATGTGGTTAGTGAGTATCTCCTATCTCCCATTCCCAAAGTGAATATGCCAGTACTAGGGAAAGAATTCTAACTTCTTTCTTTTACGTGTATTTGACAATCACTTTTGAGGTAGGAAGGACAGCCAAACAATTTTATTATTTGGCTCTTAGACTATACTAACCTTGTCATTTTCTCGACTACATGTGCTATTACCTAACTGGATTGGTGTTTAACAAATAAGTAAATTACTCTGTGTTCATATTCTAGTACTAAGCCCAAATATTTATTTATTGAACTTATGGCTGCATTATTTCAATATTGTCTATTGACATCATTATTTTTATTGGGGTTTGTTTTGAACTCAGAGCTGACTATTAGCATCTTAAAAACAGAATATTCAAGTCAGTAAACCTTTAGTTTCAAAAGGAAATTATCTAGAAAATTTAATGATTGCTTATTCTTTATATTTATTGTTTGATAAATGTAACTTTCTTGAACATTCTTATTATTTAAACATTCTTATTATTTGCGGCTTTGGAAAGGAATTAAAGAACTTTATTTAAAAGTTCTTTATTTAAAAGAACTTTTTAAGATACTTTTACCTGTAGAATTGAAAATCTATAAAATGGTTTACATATCTTGTATATCTCTTCACCAGGTGAGCTTTTATGGGCAAAGCGGTCCATTGGAGTGAAATAATGAAGGAACATTTTGAGGAAAAACAGCAGAAATGTATATGCATCTGGAATCAATGAAGACATCAAGTTCATTACCTCTCACTCATTAGTCTTTTTAAGTGCAGGATAGAGGCACTTATGAAAATTAGACTGTAGGCTTTCTAGCATAAATGTGATGTCTTGTGCAACAGAGGAAAATGGTATGGAAATATTCCTCAACGGACAGTCTTTATCATGCTGTGAGGAAGAAAAGGACAGAACGGGGCTTCCCAATCCCTCTTTTTATATCCAGTTTCTCTGAAAGGCCCATTTAATTCTAATCTATACTTTCACTTTCATCAACATTGACACTATCTTATCTCACCTACAAATGTGGAAACTGTACGCTTGTAAATTTTCAAGCAGGCTTTGTTTTACTAAATTCTCATTACTGTTAAGATTGCTATATTTATTTTTTATTTTATTCCCAAATTTATATCTTGATATTTGTACCACAAAATAATAGGATGGTTGTTACAAGAAAAGAACTGTGCCTTCCCTCCTTGCTTGTGGATCACCAGTGGTGTTTTTGAGAAGAGTTGGAAAATGCATGAGGAAATGAATTATTAAAGTCTATCTTTATTTTTGTTCAAGGAAAGAAGGATTCAAATAAATTATTGTCTTTGCTTTTATGTGGCCTTCATTCTTTGTATTGTAGAGTAAAAGTCAGTAGAATTGTGTTTTTTTTATCCTTATTTTCCAATGTGCAGTAAAGTCTAGATTATAGATAACTATTAAAGTAAGAATCTTGCTCTCTCGTGGCCTATTATTTTATGCAGAAGAAAAGAAATCTTAAAAAATAGAATTTGTTTTCTAAAATGTTTCAAGAGAACTACTATTTATAATGTCCCACCTGTATTTTCATAAAAGTATACAGTAAAAGGAAAATTAAGACTTAAGTCCCACAGCTCCTGTCTAGTCTTGTCTCTCTACTACCCTTATATATTTTTCTATTGGGAAAGTCAGTCAATTCCACCACAAATATTTTCCTGTGCATTTAGTAAACAGCTAACCAACAAACAAAAAAACCCTACTTGATCTGATTAGAAAAGGAACTCATCACCATTGTAAAAATATGTGTGCACTTGGCAATGTAGAAGACTCTCCATAAGACAATTAAAACCACTTGTAATCTCATGTCTCAGAAATAATCTGCTGGCATTTCCATCAATTAATGTGTATGTATTTATTCATGTTCCTTCTGAATCCAAAAGGGATTTATGGTAGCTCATGTAAATGCATAATGTAACAACATAAAATAGAGATGATAAGAAAAACAGGATGAAGAAACAATGAGAGATAAAGTGAAGGCAAAATTGAGATCAACAATAAAAAAATAAATAAATAAAAAATAAATTAAAAAAATTGAGATCAATAACCAGTGTGAGGAATTCCCTTCATCTGTGAATATTGTCTTACACCGCTGAGATCAGGCAGCATGTATGTGTTACTGGACGAAGAGGGTTCAACCACCTGTCACTCTCGGCCAACATGCAGAGACAGGGATAGGTTCGCCAAACTTTATTTGCCTAAAAGCTGGGAATCTGGACAACAGTGAGAGAAGCCTCTCCAAGACAGTTCTGTTCTTCCATTTCCAACATCATAGTTTTATACATAAAAGTTCAAAACAAAGACCACACCAACCCCTATTCTAAATAATAATCATCACAACTCATTAACCTCTTAAAACATTCCAATTCAAAAGTGAATCTCCTAAATCAATATACCTAAACTGTTCAAGATAGGCATCTTTAGGATGAGAGCTAAATTTATGAAACAGTAAGAATGGAAGGCAGGGGTGAAGGTCAGGCAGCACCTAAACCGACCAGACCAGCTGCATCACGTCTGCCCTAGCTTGCCTGACTCCATCTTACTCTCTCTACATGTGCTTTCATACAAGTATTTACGTAAGGATGAGCTTCTAAACTGAATGCAATTTGTGAGCAGCAGAGCCCCAGAAAGGTTGCCAGGCCAGGAGAAAGCAGGTCAGTTTTTGCAGTCACCCATCTACCCAGCTCTCTCCTCCTCTCCTCTCTCTGGCCCTTCCTTCCTGGGGCTGTCCTGTTGCTGAGGCACTTACTTGGAGCTCACACTCTAACTACACTGGACAACAGGTGCATCTGTTTTCCCCTTCCTCAGGCCAACCCCAAAATACTTTTCTTTTTAATTGAATCATAGCTGTGTACAATAATTCAATCATGGGGTACAGTGTACGGGCTTCAGATACAATCAGAGATATTTTCATCAACCTGATTGCGATAACATTCAAGAGACTTTCTCATTACTTTGTGAGAACAATTTTGATCT
>CAUYRH010071937.1:0-56687 GCA_963574655.1 Perodicticus potto
AAATCTCTCCCTCTACCAGGAGCTTTGGTGTTTTCTGTATTCTTTTCTGTAAATCAATTCTGTCTTACCACGGAGGGGTGGGGGGGAAATAATGTAATGAAGAATAATAAAATACATATATTTAAAAATTAAAAAAAAAAAAAACTTGTCTCCAAATCACAGCAAGATTTCCAGTAGGTCTTAACAAGATTATTCTAAAATGTATATGGAAAGGCAAAAGAACTCCAATAATTAAAACAATGTTGAAAAGAAGAATAAAGTAGGAAGAATTGGTCCTCTTAATTTTAAGGCTTATTATATAGCTATGATAGTCAACACTGTGTAGTATTTGTAGAGAGACAGCCATGTAGATCGATGTGACAGAATAGACAGCACAGGGGTAGACTCACACAAATGCACCCATCAAGTTTTTTTTTTTTTTTTTTTTGAGACAGAGCCTCAAGCTGTCACCCTGAATAGAGTGTCGTGGCATCACAGCTCACAGCAACCTCCAACTCCTGGGCTCAAGCGAGTCTCCTGCCTCTGCCTCCCAAGTAGCTGGGACCACAGGCGCCTGCTACAGCACCCGGACATTTTTTGGTTGCAGCCATCATTGTCGTTTGGCGGCCCGAGCTGGATTCGAACCCGCCAGCTCAGGTGTAAATGGCTGGTGCCCTAGCCGCTTAAGCCACAGGCACTGAGCCAACACCCATCAAGTTTTGACAAAGATACAGAAACAATTCAATGGGGTAAAGACAGCCTTGTCATCAAACGGTACTGGTAAACAGCAAACAAACCATGAGCAAGCACGAAAATCTCAACCTAAGTCTCACATGTTACAGAAAAATTAACTCAAAATATATCATGGAGACTTTATATCTTTTGTGTTTACCTGGATAGAGTTGAAACACATTCTTCTTAGTAAAGTATCTCAAGAATGGAAAAAAAAATGTCCAATATACTCATTACTATTTTTTTTTTCAGTTTTTGGCTGGGGCTGGGTTTGAACCTGCCACCTCTGGCATATGGGGCCAACGCCCTACTCCTTTGAGCCACAGGTGCCGATGAAACCAATATATAAACAACTATACACCCAAACAAGGAAAAAACGTAAGGAAAATCTAATGAGGGGGAGGGAGGGCGATTGGTGAGATCTCACTCAATGTACACGTTGTGAGGGTGGTCGGCATTCAACTACAACTTGAACTTTACTTATAAATGAAAACAGTGGAACCTAAACATTTGTACCCTCATGTTAATCTGAAAAAAATAAAATAAAACAAAATAAGATAGAATAAAATAAAAATTGATCACGGACTTAAAATATAAAACATGAAACAAAAAACTTTTAGGAAAAAATATGGGAAGGAAATTTCTGGGATCTAGGACTAAGAGTTCTTAGACTTGATACCAAAAGCACAACTCATGTAAAAAGAATTAAAAAGTTATAAAAATGACAAATCGTCGTTAAAATTGTTTTGTTTAGTGAAAGGCCCTACTAACAGGAACAAAGGGAAAGCTACAGACTGGGAAGAAAATATTTGCAAATCATGTCTCTAATGAAGGCCTAATATCTAGAATACATGGATACAGAACTCTCAAAATTCAACAGTCAAAGACCAAACAATCCAATTTAAAATCAACAAAAGACACGCAACACTCTACCAAAGAGTATGTACAGATGCAAATAAACCCATGGGAAGATGCTGGATGGTATCAGTGATCAGGGAAATGCAAATGAAGAACATATGAGATATCACTGCACACTTATCAGAGTGGCTGAAAAAAAAATAGTGACAACACCATATGCTGGAAAGTACACAGAGAAACGGCATCATTTAACTTGGCTGGTGGGAATGCAAAATGGTACGGCCTCTCTGGAAAATAGTCTGACAGTGTCTTTTTAAAGAAAGGACATACATCTCAGCAACCACCATACATCTCAACAGCTGTAGTACCAAGCATTTATCCCAGAGGAAGGAAGATCTGTGCTCACACAACAAAATCCTATACATGAGGCTGGGTGTGGTGGCTTATACCTGTAATCTTAGCAATTTGGGAGGCCATGGTGGGAAAATTGCTTGCGGCCAGGAGTTCAAGATGAGCCTGAGAAAGAGAGAGCTCCTGTCTCTACGAAAATAGGAAAATTAGCCAAGCTTGAAGGTGGAAGTCTGTAGTCCCAGATACTCTGGAGACCGAGGCAGGAGGATCACTTGAGGTCAGGAGTTTGAGGCTGCAGCAAGCTATCCTGATGCCACTGCACTCCAGCTGGGGCAACAGAGTGAGACCCTGTCTCCAAACAGATACACAAAAAAGCAAAATAAAACAAAATAAAAAGATCCTACACATGAATATTTATAGCAACTTCATTCATAATAGCCCAAACTGGAAACAACCCAGATGTCCTCTAGTGGGTGGATAAGCTGTGGTACAATCATTCATGGAAGACTACGCAGCAAAGGAACCAACTATTGATACAGGCACAACCTAGATGAATCTCCTGCTGAGAATTATCCTGAGTACAGAATTGGTTTCAAAAGGTTACATATGGTCTGGACCCATTTATGTTACATTCTCAAATTGACAAAATTACAGAAATAGAACAGAGTAGTGGTTGCCAAGGTGAAAGAGGGGTGGGCAGGACAGAAGTGGATGTGGCAATGTGCGGATCCTTGTGGCAATGGCGATACTGATGTCTTGGCTACATGAATGCTAATAAGTTGATTGGTGATATTGTACTGTAGTTCTGTAAAATGTTAACATCTGGAGAAACCGAGCAAAATTAGATACAAGGGATCTCTCTGCATCATTTCTTACAACTACATATAAATCTACAATTACCTCAAAAATAAAAAGTTTAATTATAAAAAGTAACTTTCAGTGGCGACCCAAACTAGAATGGCGATGCTGGGGTTGGTGGAGCTTCAGAGGTGAGCAGGGGTGGGGAAAGGCATGAATGAGAGAAATAAGTTTCAGAGCCATTTCAGCCATCCTTGCTCCCCCTTCCTGACCACGGCGGATCGCAGTTGTTCCTACCCCTCAGGATGACAGCATCTCTTTTGTTGGCTCACTTCCTTGATGGAAAGAATGGGGAGAGACTTCTCCACCTGGTGTGTGGAGTCCTGTTCTCATCTATTTTAGAGCTTTCTGGAGGCACATCAAAGAGGTACTTATAAAAGGCTTGAGGACTGAACTGCCCTCTCATTGGTGATAGTGTCACAGTTTAGACAAGTCACAGAAAGAAATTTTCTAAAACTCTGCAAGATAGTGGGAGATGGTGCTGGGGATAGTAGGAGAATGCATTGGACATGAGCATGCCTGGTAAGCTCATAGCATTAATAAAGGGATGGAATGCAAGGTGAAGGAATGTTGGCTTCTAGAGGGAGCCACACACCCTGCACACCCCTGTGCTTGCCATGCCCGCACTCAACCTCAAAGATGACCCAGGGATGTCAAAAGTAAGAATATTATGGAGTTCTGGAGTGAGCTTTTGCAAAATGGACTGAGCTAACGGGGTGATGTGCACCTGTCTCCCTCCTTCTCCCAGGGTTTCTTTCCCTGTTGCTTGGAAGAGGGCTGTGCTGGGAAGGTGACTATTCCAGGGAGGGCCTGGGGTAAGGGACTCAGGAGGGGTTTGCAATGCTTTCAGCCTGTGGCCCCTGTAGAGGCACTGGATGAGTTCTCGTGACCCAGCTAAACAGGGACTCGACTGGGGCCTGGGCCCGAGCTTGTGGTTGGCGGTAAGTTTCTCCTCTTCCTGACCTTGCCTTGTGTGGCTCCCTCCAGAAGGGGCCATGGCAGTTGGCTGGAAGGTTTGCATCCTGGATCTGAGAGCAAGGAGCGGCACGTGAGCAGAACACGGCCACTTCCTTTCTGTCTCTTTCCTTCCGTGCTCCCCTTGTTTTTTCTTTCCACATCTTCTTCAACAGCCTTAGCCTCTGCTTACATGTCTTTGTTGTTTGCATTTTACCCTTGTATTGTTTTATTATAGCTTGTTCTTCTCTTATTGTTTCGTTTTTTAGTAGATGATTGCAATTCTCTAAGTCAAGTCCAGGTCTTTATAATGGCCTACGTGAATAGCCCATGTCTCTGGTCCAGACTTGTTTAAGCTGTCCCCCCATCTTCCTCCAGCCCAGCCACACCTGACGACTTACCTTTCCTTGAACATGCCAGGAGGTACCACCTCAGGGTCTTTGCATTTGCTGTTTGTTTGTTTATTTTTGAGCCAGAGGCTCACTGTGTTGTCCAGGCTAGAGTACCATGATATCAGCCTACATCACAGCAAACTCAGACTCCTGGGCTCAAGTGATCCTCCTGCCTCAGACTCTTCAGTAGTTGGGACCACAGGGTGCACCACCACATCCAGCTAGCTTTTCTATTTTTAGTAGAGACAAGATCTCACTCTTGCTCAGGCTGGTCTCGAACTCCTGAGCTCAAGCAATCCTCCTGCCTCGGCTTCCCAGAGTGCTGGGATTATAGGAGTGAGCTACTACACCTGACCAGTGTCTGCTATTCCTTTTACTGACTCTCCTATCCCATATAACCGTACGGCTTGCCTGCTCACCTCTCCAGGTTTTGTCTTAAATGTTACATATTCAGTGAGATTGTCCCTGAACACCCTACAAAAAATTGTGCTTCTCCTTTCCCAATACTTTATATCCTGTTCTTGCTTTCTTTATTCAACAAAGCATGGTAACTCCCTAACATACTCTGAATGTTACCCTTACCTTATTCATTGTCTAAGTTCCTTAGGTTGAATGTAAACTTGAGAAGAGCCAGGCATTTTGTCTGTTTTTTTCCCTACTGAATGCATTTAGAACAGAGCCTGGCATAGAGCAGGCAGTCAATAAATATATGACAAATGAATGAATAGAATCTTTCTGGTGCTAGATAAGATATATGCTTATATAATATATATTTTAACTGTATAAATTAAACACATAAAATTATTAATTAGCTTAATAGCATTAAATATATTTAAGATAGGTATGCTAAATACAAAAATCTATATTCAAGGACCAGGCACATTGGTTCATGCCTATAATCTTGGCACTTTGGGAGGCTGAGGTGGGAAGACTGTTTGAGCTCAAGAGTTCAACTCTGCAGTGAACTATGATCACACCACTGCACTCCAGTCTAGAGTGACAGATGGAGACCCTGTCTCTGAACAATAATTAAAATACATATGTAGTTCTCGAAGGCATATGACTTTGAAAAGAATCTTGGACTGGAGTTTAAAGAGCTGGGAGTCAGTTCTGGTTTCTTCAAAACAGATCTGACAGAAAAGAAGCGTTTCAGCTCCCTGCCTCGGGGTCTGCCCTTGTGAAGGGGGAATACTGTTTCCTGTGCACCTCACTGGATTATCACGATAACCCAAGACAAGACCGAATGGGAACGTGTTAAACTCACAGGTGGGTCACCCAGACCCAGGTCTCTGCCAGGACAGAAGACCATTTATTCAAGTTTAGCATTTTTAGTTACCATGTGGTGAAAGAATTCAGACAGTGATCTCACTTGTCCTCATGGCGACAGAAACACACCACGACCTGACAAGGGAGCTGAGCATTCTGTGGGACTTAATCTCCATGGGGTTCTGTGAGGTTCTCTGAGAAACTTATCTTATGAAACCCGAGTGTTGCCCGGGAGCTTATCGGGAGTGTCTCATTAGGGGAAAGGAGGGCAGAGCCCGGCCGTGTCATGGAATATTCCTTGCTTTCTTCCACTCCGCCAAGCTGGTGCATTTCTTGCTGTATATTATTGACAGAGGAAATGCTGATTCATGGGTCTGAGTTACAGGAAACCTTGTTTCCTGGTGAAGAAACAAGCCCGGCGGTGCTGCCAGCCTCCTCCCCTGCCAGTTTCTGCCACCTGCCCTGCTTCTGGGCCTGCACCCAGGCTGACGGCGAAGCAGCAGGGCCAGCGCAAGGCTGACCAGGGAGGTCGCTTTCCCTGGTGAACTGAGCTAATCGCAGACTCCCCGCCTATCTGACCCCACTATCCCGATACCATTCCAGCCGGGCTCCCCTGCACCCTCCTGTACCCCGTGCTGCAGCCATACCCGACCGCTCCCATTCCTTGTGAACACATTCTGTTTTCCAGGCTCATGACGTGCTCTGGCTGGAACGGCCCCTGACCCAGTGTCAGCTCATTGAAATCCAACCCATGCTCCAATTCTGCTATGCTGCTACTTGCTATGTGACGCCTGCTAGATTTCCTTCCACTTACTTTTATATCTTTTTATGTGGCAGTATTTGCAAATATGCGCAAACGTAGACAGGATTACCGGCTGGGCTTCCGCATCCCCTCACCCAGCTTCAGCCCTTCTCTGAGTCCCCACAGATAGCACTTGAGCTCTCTTTCCTTGACGTCCCTCCTTCCTTGACCTCCCTCCACAGCTCCTCATCTGTGCTTAACAAACATTTTCCGAATTGAATGAGAAGACAGGGAGCCAGTGGATTAAGAGTGCTTGTTTTACCTCTCGCCCCAAGGAAGGAAACTGAGGCCCAGAGAGTTGCCCAGGGTCACAGGACAGTGATGACAATCTGAGCCCAGGTTCCTCTGAAGGGCCTCCTCGCCTAGTTGGAAGGTATGGATGGCGTGCTCTTAACAAGTGCATGCTCCTGGGTCTCAAGTTCTACAGGAGTTCAGGTTAAGTGATTAGTAAGTGTGTGTTGAATGAATAAATTAATCTTCTGTCCAATTTTAATAAGATGACCTCTTAAGCTCAGCACTGCACAGACCACTGGGCCTCTCCATTCTCTTATCTGACATCAACACACTCCAGGAGACACCTGTCATATGGGGAGAGAATGCTGTCTAATTATAGAGGGCAGTATGAGCTGGTGACAAGTCTAACTTGGCAAATATTCCAGAATAAATTCTGCCCTGTGACCACATGGAGTAGGGAGCAGGCATTCTGTGTCTGAAGAATCCAAACGCTCTGGTTAATTCTCACTAGAAAGGTAAGAGGAGAAATGGAGGGAGTCTGAAGCTCTGTGTCTTTGATAACTTGGGAGTAAGCGGTAAAGAGAAAGTACGTGTAGTCCAGACCTGGCTCCAACCTAGATTTGAGACGTACAGAGAGAGGTCATCTGGGTGTCCAGTCTGAGGCATCCTGGCTTCACTGTGTCACCCTGGGAGGAGAGATCGGGTCATCAGCCAGGAATGAAGCTGTTGCCAGTGGGGAAAAGGGTGTGTGGTTTTTATTAATAAAAAGGAATTAAAACACACTTTGAGGTCCTGTCCTTGAAAAAAGATGTCTTGAATCAGATTCTTTCTGAGGGTCTCCCATAATCAGGGCACAGCCCCTGTATGTCCTTGGTAAAGCCAAACACACAGGGAGAAGAAGTAGGCAGGGGGCTGTGCTCAGGCTCCTACCAGGCACTTAGCTGTCTCCTTAGCTCATTTGAAGGATGGCAGTCACACTGACGCCTGGGACACACAAGGTTCACCAATGTAGTGGATAACAGAATGATTTGTAAGTTATGAGATGCCCCACTCAGGTCCTGACTGCTTCACATCTGCCATTAGGAGACATGGGTGGTGCCTGGTATTACCAGAAACATTGCCCTGAAGGCAAGAGAGGGGACAGAACAGGGTTGTCAACATGAGGGCCTGCATTTCACATTTTAGGGGCCAGAGGTCGAGGTAAGGAAAATGGTGGGGATAATCCTAGAACTTTTGACCCTTTCTTACATTCTTCACTTTGTCGTTATCACTATGAAGATGACCACGAATAGCATCAGAATCAGCTGGGCATTGTGGCTCACGCCTGTAATCCTAACACACTGGGAGGCCAAGGCAGGAGGACCACTTGAGCTCAGGAGTTCAGGACCAGCTTGAACAAGAGCCAGGCCCGATCTCTACCAAAAATAGAAAAACTAGCCTGGTGTTGTGGTGGGCGCCTGTAGTCCCAGCTACTCAAGGGGCTGAGGCAGGAGAATCGCTTGAGCCCAAGAGTTTGAGGTTGCTGTGAGCTGTGATGTCACAGCACTCTAGCCTGAGCAACAGAGTGAGACTCTTTGCAAAAAAAAAAAAAGTATCAAAGTAGACAGACACATGCCCTTGATGCCAATTTTAGGGGAGATGAGTTGAGGGCTAGGGATTTGGGTGTATGTGGGGTGGCGAGACATGCTTTGCATCCTGTAGGCAGTCTGATTGTGAAGAGAGGAAAATGGGCAGCATGTGCAGATGGTTTGGATGAAAAGGGCAGGACAGGGTGATTTCCAGGATTGGGCCGTGGGGCGTCCTTTGAAGTGCAGTCAGAAAGAAAATATTGCTTCAAGGAGATTCACGACATCCACTGCGGACAGATTCCATGACGGCAGGTGACGTCTTGCCCTGTACGTCCTGAGAACGTCTGCCGGCCCTCCTCCTGCCCACCACGGATGCTCGCACTCATTTGCTTAATGAAGTCTTTCTTCAAGGGGGCTTAGAAAGGTAAGTGTGGCTGAGCACAAAGTGAACGCTACTTGCGTGGTCCTAGGGACAGCAAAGCTTAATTAAACACCACAGAGGGGCCTCAGGGGGACACCAACTGTAACAAGATTGGAACTCTCAAAATGCTCACCCCTTGGCACACTCATGCGGTTCAGAACCTGCCATTCAGGGTCTGGGAGGTTTCCATTGGCAAGCGCAGGCGAAGGCTTGGCCCTCCAAGGAGGGAGGGAGCCCAGGAGGGAGCCCAGCAGGAAGAAAGCACTTCGCTTGCACTGAGCCCATCTCATTAGTGGTAGGGTTAATCCTGGGGTTAATGTATATTTGTTAGACATTTTTGTTTCCTGGTGTAATGTTTCCATTCCTAAGCAGAGGGTTGCTCTGTAGACCTTGGCATGGATCTAGCTGCAGGCTCGCTGGAATGCAGGGCCAGGCTGTGTATGCGAGAAAAGTTCTGAGGTCTGCCCTTAGAAGGGTTTCACTTGAGCGTTCAGGTCAGATGATCAGGCTCAGAGAAGGTCTAGAAAAAAATCGAAGGTTCTACACGGATATGCATGTAAATATTTAACCAATGACTTGGGAGGCTGGGGCGGGGTATAGGCAGGAAAGCCCTGATTTATGCTGTTTGCTAATTTCTGTGTGATGCAGCCACCGTAGCTGATTTCAAGCTATTGATATGATGGTCACTGAACGTGGAGTTGGAGGAGGTACCAAGGACCAGCTCTCGTGACCAGCATGCCACCAGCCTGCAGTCAGGACAGATGCTAGAGATATACTCTGAGGAGCAGGGAGAGCTGGGCAGTGGGAGGTGTGGGAGCAGGAAGAGTCTGCAGCACAACGAGATGGCTTCAATCAATGGTCATCCTAAGAAAACCCGCTGCTGCCCACTGAGCACTACCGTGTGTCCAGCAGTCTCTGCGTGTCACTAACTGGCATAGCACCTCTCATGGCTATTTTTATTCCTATTTTATGGATGAAGAAATTGAGGCCCCAAGAGGTTAAGTGTTCAAGTAAGAAGGAGTGGAGAAAGAATTCAAACCTGGAATTGTTTCCACTTTACCATCAGGCTTGGGGTGGGGTCCTAGGAGCAAGTCCTGTTCTGAGATGGGCAGGCTATGCAGCTGCTTATGGTGCACTTGAACTCCAGGGGGGCTGACAGTTTTGTTGGAATGAGGACACTGGGTGGATTATGAAACCAGAGAATCAGGATCAGAGACAAGTCACTGGACGCAGAGTGTAAGGTCAGAAGGGATGGACTTGATGCTGAGTCATCTGACCCTGAAATGTCCTGCCCCCACCTGAATGAAGATGGCAAAGGCCCTCGGTCCTGTAGAGAGCCCAGCATTGCACTGAGAGTTCTCCAGGTGTCAAACGGAGAATCCCAGCATCCCGAGGGAGTCCTTGTCAGGTCCATCGGGGCGTCTGAGGAAGGACCCCCTGTCGGACAACTATATCTGTGTTTTATGTCAACGTGGTGTCCACAGTACTTTGAAACTGTAATGCAGCCTAGGGAAGTTAATTTGAAATGCAATGCATTCTTAATTAATAAATTGCTTCTGACCTAACATCATTCCAGGCAGAGCAGGGGCTGTGGTGCACCTGTGCGCAGCAGAAGGCATGAGGGTTGGGTTCGGTGCAGAGGCAGGTCCTGGTGAGTTGGTGTTGGGAGAGGAATGGCACAGGGTGGGAGCTCAGAGAGGACTGGCAGCCTAAGGATGAGATGAAAAAGGAGACAGGGAACCTGGGAATCGCGTTGAAGAAGAGTGGAGTAAAACCACCTTCTAGGTGGAGGATCAAGGCCCAGGATTAGGAGGAGCCTGAAAGGCCTCCCAGGAACGTGAAGCTGGCTTGAAAGGGAAACCAGTGTTAATATGTCACTAAAAAAATCCAATTTTACTTTCATGGTATTTGCTCTCTGTAGATAGCTTATGTTTCTGAACTTCTTTTTTTGAGTAGCAGAGTTTAATTCTATCTCTTAACTTTCAGATTCTGTGTGCAGAATTGCAATGGCACAAGGAGGGGAGTTAGAATATTATTGAGGGGACAAAACACAATGAGAGATTGAAGGGGGTGCTGTGACTGTAGAGGCTCAGTCTACGAAGGGCAAACCTCCCTTTTCATTCTTGGATGCTTGCCGCTGAAATCTGCGCCAGTTACATTATGTAGGTGAATTCTTTTGCTACCACAACCTTATGAGCTTAGGATCCATTAATATCTTCATTTTGAGTATATGGAGGAAAGGTAACCCCACTTGTAGATGGCAGAGTGGGAGTTGAACCTTGGACACTCTTCAGAACCTGAAATTATATTATTAAGGGCAGACCATACCAAATTGTCCTTTTTGTTGTTGTTTTGTTTTCTTAGGATTAATGTCGGTAATTCCACGTCATGTGATTTTTTGACCCTCGGGCTCCTGAGCTTGTCCTAGAGTAAACAGACCTTGCTGTTTTGGCGAGTAGACCAATAAATAATCAATCTTCACTGCCACGTGGCATTCTTCCTATTTTGTCACATATAACGCCAGCAGTGGGAAGAGAAGCAGAGGCGATGAACTCGTGAGATTTTCAGGCATGTAGAAATGATGTGAATTAATTCTCTGTTCAGCAATGGTCAGCTGAGTAGAGACCTAGAAAGGGACCATTTGATGGTGAACTTAAAGAGCCAGCATGATTTCTGGCACGCAGTGCTGGACAAATGGGGAGCATCAAGCGGATGTCTGTGTAAGGTTTCACACTGAGATGACATAATAATATGGTTGTCCCCTGGTGTGTATATTCACCACTCACCAGCTCAATACCCTGGCACAAATTTGCAAGGTTGGACTAGAGAAAATTTTGGTGAATAGTACTGGGGCAGAAGAGTCAGCATTTGCCCCAGTTGTTCTTCCACGGGCTCAGCCAGGTGACTTGAGGAATACTGCTTATACCTCCTAAGTCCTCAGTTAAGTGGGCAAGCTTATTCCTTCCAACATTCTCTCCAGATCAGTGTTTCTAACCCCTTTTTATCTCACAGCACACTTGAACCTATAGTTAAACTTTTGCATCTTACTTAAATTATGTTGATCAAAATAAATAAATAAATAAATAAAAAGACACGGTGCTTTGAACTTCTTTTGAAAATAATTTAATTAATAATTTTTAACAATTTTTGCAGCACACCTAAGATCCCCTCAATGGCACACCAGTGTACAGAGACACACCGGTTGAAAATCACTGCTCCAGAGAGTTGAGAGGATCTTAATAGCTTAGAGAAAGTAAACGAACAAACAAACATTATTTGTAGCAGGAAATAAAATGTTTAATCTTGTAGGAAAAAGAGGGAGGCAACCTGGTAGCTACTTTACAATCCCTAAACGGCCCACTCTTAGGGGATGGGAGATGGGTCAAAAGTGGGAGTGAGAAAGCTCTCCGGACACTTTGCCCAAACTTGGCCCTGAATGTCTCCTGAAGCCGCAGCCCTGGGGCCTCAGCACTTCGACTCAGGACCTTCACCTGCTACAGAAGGTGATAAGTAGCACGGCCTACCACCACAGCTGTGGCTTCCTGCCCCTGCTTGCCCTTGGGGCCTCTATCGGCCTCATTCCTCCTGACATCCTCCTCTTCCCCCTTTTTAGAACAACTGTGTCTAATCCCCTTGCCCTTTCTTCCCTCTCCCCCAACACTCCCACCTGCCCCTTCTGATTCTTTGCCAGCAGCTGGCCAGTGAGCCTGCCAAATCAAACAGATGTGTGCGGTATTGGCTGGCACGTGTTACCAGGTTCTGTCCAGCCCTGTGCCTGACCAAGTCTTGCTCTCAACTGGCCACAAGCTGGGAACTCCTTTGCAGGGGCACAGCAAGGCCTAGAGCCGAGAAATGATCAGATACCCTGCCTTCTGGCCCTCCCTGCCTCCCTCCGCCTCACCTTGCAGTTCCTTTTGTTTCTTTCCGTCCAGCACCTTCTCCTATACCTTGCTGACTTGCCTTTTGATGTCTGTTTGTTTATTTATTTGTTTTTTTTACCTCTTTTCCTCAATCAAGCTTATGAACTTTTTTTTTTTTTTTTTTTTGAGACAGAGCCTCAAGCTATCACCCTGGATAGGGTGCCGTGGCATCACAGCTCACAGCAACCTCCAATTCCTGGGCTCAAGCGGGTCTCCTGCCTCCACCTCCCAAGGAGCTGGGACTATAGGCACCTGCCACAACGCCCGGCCATTTTTTGGTTGCAGCCGTCATTGTTGTTTGGCAGGCCCAGGCTGGATTTGAACCCGCCAGCTCAGGTGTACGTGGCTGGCACCTTAGCCCGCTGAGCCACAGGCGCTGAGCCTAAACATTTTAATAATTACATTTTCAAAAGGCAAAACACTGTCTTTAAAACAGGCTTTAAAATCCCCTAGATTTATAAAAGACATCACAATAGGCCCAGACCAGCCAAAAACAATGGCAGCTGGTCTTCGCTGAAGCTCACCCAAGCCCAGGATCTTAAAGATGTCACTTCCTTCCTTAGTTGGTGACATGCAAAATTCATGATAATTTTGAGAAGTAGGTACCCTCACAAGTGTCTTTGATTCTTTGTGCAATTGGCTAATTCTACTCACTCCCACTGACCTGTCTAAAGAGGGATGACTTGAAAACAGCAGCAATTCACCCAAAAGACCCCTGTGACAGATCACAGTCTTCTGGAGCGCTGAAATCTCATTTAAAATACCATCAGTAGGTCTAGCATAAAGATATGAAGATCGTTCAGTTTTTAGCATACGTATGCATTTTTCTTATAAGAAGTCAAACAGCTGGCATTCTGTATAGTGATTAGCTGAGAAACAGTCCCAACAAAAATGAAAAACGACAACAGCAAAAATATTTCAGTGCTTAGTACAGGTTATTTTTTCCAAATAATCACCTTAAATGTTGGTAATCATCAGTGCCTACCAAAATGTCTTAATATTCCGCAGACATACATGCTTTCTGCATTTTTAAACTGAATAGGAAATGCAAGATTCCTGGATTGCCTATTGCTTATTGCTTAAGAGATCATCACATGTAAGAAATATTAAATTACAATAATGTATTTCTCACTTTTCCCTGACTTTCAGGACACTGGGTTGAATTTGATGCTCAGCCCAACAATTATGGCAGCCTTTGTCGTGTTCTTTTGTTTTAATCTAAATTACTAGTTCTGTTTTCTTAAACCTCAGTATATAGCTTTTATTTTATGTTATAAATTGTCTAAAATTCTTTTTGGAATAAGAGATGGCATAATAAAGGAGGGAACTTCATAAAAATGACTTCTAATAATGATGATGGTAATGATTCACAACACTCCACTTTCTACCTTTAATTGGTTATTTATGTACTTGTTGTAAGGCTCTCATTAGACTTTCAATTCCGGGAGGGCAGAGCCAGGCCCCTATGTCCCTGCATCTCATGGGGTGGGTGTTTAGCAATATTCTGTTTGATAAATGCAGCCTTAAGATTAATTTTAGAGGAAATAGAATGTAGTTCTATTCTTTTCCATTCCTTTCCCTTCCTTTTTCCTTTCTTCAGAGAAGAGTATAGATATACTTCTTCACAGTCAGAACAGCTAAGGTACATGGGGCTGCTTTTATGTTGCTGGGCATGAGGTTATTTTCTCTTCTTTCCCCCCTGGAGCCCATCGTAAATTTTTTTCTTCCTCTATATTGTTCTTTTGCTCTTCCTGAATAATCCTCAGTAATGTTCTCCTACATAAATAATAACCACTTTCATTTACATAAGCACTGGTAACTTTGGCACATTCTTTCCAAAAAGGATTTGAGATGGACATCTTAGAGGTTTTTAAATTTTACAATGCACTCTCAGACGTTGAGCTGATAGTTTATGGCATACTCACCACGGGCCAGGCACTAGGCTTTTTATACACATTCTCCTTGAGTCCTTACAATAATCTCATGCAAGGACTACTGATATTATCCCCACTTTCTATGCAAAGAAACCGAGAGGCTTTGGACACACAGCCAGGAGGGAGCAGGACTGAGATTTGATCCCTGGCCTCCAAATGCACAATGCAGGCTCCTAACCTTTGAATCACATTATCTCTTTGGGTCATTACTTCAACCTAGAGTGAAACAAGCAGAGTGGGGGGTGGGTGCGGATTGACTGTTTTTCAGATGGGAGGGAGGTGGAGGGGTCATGTTTTCTGAGTGCCTATTGGTGTTCAGGACATCATGTTTAACACACAATATCTCATTTGGTCCCTTTTGTCATCCTACAAGGTAGACACCAATAAATGTATTACAAATGAGGGGCTGGAAACTGTGTGCTCAGTTCACTTGCTGGGCACTCAGATGAGAAGGCAGGATTTGATCCCAGGTCTATTTGGTTCTAAAGTCCATATTGTTTTTCCATTGTACATGTGAAGAAACTGGCCCAAGTTCACACAGTGAGTTATCAAAATCAACACCAAATTTGATCTAACCCAGAGCTCTTTTAACTGCCCCTTTTAGCTTTCGGTGTCCTGTAGGGGTCAATAAGTGTACTGTCTGGCTACTCAGTGGCTCTCCTCACGTGACCTTTGGGGGCCAGAGGAACATCTTACTGGGGCTTGACAAAGTGAAATGCAATTGAATTTCCATCTCATTCAGAGCAGAGAGAGAATAGCTTTGGGAACCAGGCTAGTCTGAAACAAGGGCTCCAGGAGCTAATTAAAAGCTAGGCTGGGGCTGCACTTTTCATTCCTTAAGAACGTTCGACCTCATTAAAGAGGAAAAAGCAAATAGAATTCTGTGATTTTTTTCTAGGTTCTGCAGGGAATGGGGAGTCTGAGCAAGTGAGACAGATTTCTAGGGCTTCCAGCCTCACTGTGCCTAGCATGACATCACTGTTTCTGATGAAGACTTAAGTTCTCAATTGAGTGCTTGTCACCCCAGGAGGATGGCAAGTGGTCCAAGCAGACACAGAAGGACGTCAGGCTGCTGACTCTGGGCTTCAGATTCCAGGAGTGGAGTAAGCACTTGGGGGCTTGAGCGCAGTGGAAGAAATAGTTGTTCTTAGGAAGAGTCTTCCTTGGGTTCATTCAAAGAGACCTGAGGGAAACTGGTGCTTAGAGGCACAGGTTCCAGCCTCTAAGAAAGTTTCTCAGGGTGGAATAGAAAGGCCTAAAAGATAGATCCAATGACTGGACTTAGAATCCACAGAGACCAGCAGTCTGTCGGGGACAGTATGCTAAAGTCATGAAGATGCCTAGAACCAGAATGACAAAAGATTAGTCTGGCAGAAGCTTACAGTGGAAATATTTTAGTCTTGGTTTAAAAAGACATTTATGGGGCACCTACTTGCTGCGGGAGTACGAAGCACTGTGCTAGCAGTTTTGCATTTCCTAGTAAATTGCACATGAACTTTATGGACACTCTATATTTTATCTGATTCTTGCAATAACTCTGCAAAGTAAGTCTTATCCTCATTTTAGAGGTGAGGAAAAAGAGACACCAGCTATAATTTTCTTCCTGGCTTTTGGGCCTTGCTAACTGAATAGAGATCAGTCTGGGGAATCCTACTTTTACAAGGTATCAGAACGGGAAGGGATATTACAGGTCACGTCTACTTGTTGAGGATAATGACGAAAAGAGACCCAATGCCAGAAACTTAAATTCTTCTGCTGCAGGGCACAGAGCAGAGCTGACACGTCCGCCTGGGCCTCCGGGCATCCAAGTGAACCAGTCTTTTCTCCTCCATGTAGTAGCAAGAGAACAAAGAGGTGCAACAGCCATCTGCAATGGATGGAACAAATGTCAAGGTCAGCTCTCGCTCTGCCTCTGAGCAATGATCACAGCAGACTTGGTCTGCTCTATCCCTTAAAAAAGAGGGCAGGGGAGCCTTTAAAGTTCAGAAGACAAAGTACCTTGCTGATGATAAGAAATATGCATCTATGTCTATAAAATGTTTTAAGCCCCTCAGAAGCAAGGTGCAAGAGGAATAAGAACTGTCTTGTATTTTCTTATTTTCATCATCTTGTGATCTCAGGAGTCAGACAATGCTAAATCTCCCTTCAAAAAGCAATGCATTTGTTTCTCTCACTCCTTGATTGGTCCCAAACTGCGAAGGGTTCCAGAGTAAAGCCCTTCTAGAAATGTCCCATCTCATCTCACAAACTGTCTAGGGAGTATATGGTCTACATTCCTAGCCAGAATATAAACACCAGTCTCTTTGAATCATGGGCAGGATTGCCTGGACACTGGCATATCACAAAAAGCTTAGTCTTCTGGGGTCTGACTGCAGGGCTATGTCACATGATGCTTGAGAAGGATTAGGGCTGAAAGAGATGTCAGAGACGACGGTAAAGTCTTATTTTCTGAGCCAAATTTTATGTGACTGGCAGCCCTGAGAAATTCTCAGGTAGAAAACCTTTTGGTATAATGATAGTCAAGGTCATTTGCGAGGGCAGTGAATAAGTGGTTTTGATGCTCAGGTCTATTTTTCACAGTGAATATCCTTCCTGAGCCAGGTTTCCTTATGTGTTAAGTGAATAGAATAACAGGTTAAAAGCACGTTTTTTAAATCCAATGAAATATAAAATCCATATATATTTAACGGTATGTCCAACCTAGCCTTAGTCATGTTCCCATGAACTTCAGCCACTGAAGTGCTGACATATCTGCCTGGGCCTACGCACAAGTTTACGGTGGAAATATTTTAGTCTTGGTAAGACTAAAATAGTCCCTGAAAGTGTCACACAAATGCCCACTTAAAATAATACTAATAACATCTTTAATTCAATACCAGTGCTTTATATTCTCAAAAAAAAAAGGATTTTAAGCCAGACATGTCTCCACCTGGGTTAAGCTTATAATGGTTGTTATCCCACTTGTCCTTCCAAAGGCCTTCTGAAGTGGACGGGAAAGGCATCTTTATTTGTATTTTGCAGATGAGAATACTGAGGTGCAGGCAGGCAAAATGACCAGCTCAAGGTCACCCAGTGTGCTAGATACAGGAGCAATGGGTCTCCCAAAGAACAGCCCATAATTCCTTCTTCTTTATTATTGGAACAAGTGTGTGACTCTGCCAGATTTGAAGTATGTATTTGGCCACTGATACTTTCTCTCAAGATGGGGAAAAGCTCCTGGCTACTTCTTGCCACCTCCAAATAATAGCCGCCCCCCCCTCCCCCCCATATACCTGCTCTTCCTTGCCTTGATTCAGGCTATTCCCTCTGCCTGGGAATAGTCACTCACTCCCTTCTTTGAATGGCCAACTCCTCTTAAATGAATTAAGGAAACTTAAATCACACCTGCTCTCAGATTAATTTTCTCTTAGACATATGTGTCTGTAGTGCTTTCCGTGTGATATAGCACATCACCAGGCACCAGGCCATCCTGTTTCCTGTGGAACCAAAGAAGGTAGAGAACCCAGTGGCCAACTAGAGGGAAAGCTCATTGAGATCCGGGATCAGATCTTTTTTTTTGAGACAGAATCTCACTATGTCACCCTTGGTAGAGTGCTGTGGCGTCACAGCTCACAGTAACCTCAAACTCTTGGGCTTAAGCAATTCTCTTGCCTCAGCCTCCCAAGTAGCTGAGACCACAGGTGTCTGCCACAATGACCGGCAATTTTTTTGTTGTTGTTGTAGTTGTCATTGTTCTTTGGCAGGCCCGGGCTGCGTTCGAACCCACCAGCTCTGGTATATGTGGCTGGCACCCTAGCAGCTGAGCAATAGGCGCTGAGCCTGGATCAGGTCTTTTTATGTTCTCATCACTTAACCCAATGCCTGGAATATAATTGACTAACAGTTGTGCAGGGCCTGAAAATCAGGGCTGATCCTAAAAAGACAGACAGTAGTAGATAAGGAGTTACATAACAGAGATGGAAACTCGGATCTCAGCCTTCGGGTTTCAGAGTGGATTTCTCAAGGATGGCTTCCTGCAGTGTGTGAGTCGTGGGATGGTTCTGAGCCCTCTGCAGGTGAAGGGAGTCTTGGATCTTTTGGGTAAGACGTGTCTACCAGCGTTTCCTGTTCTGAGTGAGTGTGAGCTCTTCAAAGCCTTGAGAGCTGAATGCTGGTGTGCCACGTATTGTTTCCTTAGCCAAGGTTTTTCCTTTAACTAAGTGTCAAAAACAGTTTTAGATGAGAAAATGAATTGAGAGTGTGTGTGTGGGGAAATCCATGAGTCTCAGAATCAGCTCCAGTTTGGTAATATTTTATGCTGTCCTATTGTTAATTTTGCAATTAAGCAAGAGTACTTTATATGCCTGAATTACCCATGGATTGTATCTTAATCAAATTAATGTGTCTGCAACATAAGACTAATTCAGTGTTCAACGATAGAATGACAAATGATACGAAGCCCCAGTTTTTTTTTCCCTCTCCTTTCTCTCCTCCCCACAAAACCCTCTTCTCATGAAAGGTCAACTGACTAAAAACCTGTTGTTTGGATGACTGACATGACATCCTATTGGTTAAAAGGTGAGAAGGCTGGCTACCTCCCCTCACCCACGTAAAACCAGCTGTATGTGTGTGAGTTTGGATGAAAAAAAAAAAACTGTGGTTAATTCTTCTTGTTGTGTACTTCCTGCCACTGACATTTGTTGCTGCTGGTGTGTAATGAGGTTGAGGCTGGGTAGGAGAATAAGATGCAAATGACCTATATTCTTATTTATTCCCCAATTATGACTACCCCTCTCAACCACCATTCTGGGAAAACCTTGAAAGTAGAAGATGATGGCCAGGAATGCCATCTAGAAATTGCATTGTCCTGAAGCAACCCCTTATGAGTTTGGGTCATCTTAGTTGATAAGATATTTGGGAAAACATGACTCTGTTTAGACAAATGACTATAAATAATAAGTGATTTTTTTTTTTAAAGAAAAACAGGTTTTGGGAGATGTGAATCAAGATAACTAGGAGCTAAACTTTTATGGATTTTATTCCTTATTTTTTACTCCTTCAGCAATAGTTTCCCATCCTTATCCAATCCTTTATTTCACAATTAGTGTGATAAATTTTTGAAAATGGCATTCAGCTCACATCTCTTCCCTGATGGCTTCCCAAGTTCAAAGTCTTGCCATGGCTTAGAAGGCCCTACATAGTCTTCTCATTACCTTCTCCATGACTTATTTTGCCCTGCACCCTTTCTGGCCTCAGGGCCTTCATACGGGCTGTCCCTGCTACCTGCAGGCCTCTCTGCTCCCTTTCTGGCTCGCAGCATAAGGGTCATCTCATCAGACAGGCCTTCCTTGACCTATCAAGGTAAATTACGCATTTCTTCTGTTATGTTTCCTGACAGTACCCTATACTCATTCCCTCATCATGTTCTAGGATTTGTAATTTTAGATGTATTTCTGTGCTTAATTTTTACTTACTGCCTGTTTACTTGCTGATCGATAAGCTCTATGTCTATGTCTGCTTTGGTTGTCATGGTGTCCTGTTATGGGGGTATAGGAAGAGCTTAATTAATACGTATTGAAACAAAGAATGGGCAACCCACTGACTTTCATAATACTTACAATTCCTTAGCCATAACATGGAAATCGCCTTGTCATCATTATTCTGTTACTCTACATGTAGCTGTGAAATTCGTTTTGATATTTGTTTTGCATTGATTGAACTTTGAGATGTTGGGATAACAACTGGATATGGAAGGAGTGTGAGACAGAGTGTTTTTTTGTTTTTACCTTTTCCCCTCTGTTCAAAGTTCACCAGCTCATGTAACAAGGATTCTACACAGTCCCTGTTTCAAACCATAAAGAACACAGAGGGCAGCCGCACCATTGCTGTATCTCTTCTTTAGCCTGGTTAGTTACTGTTTCTGCCTTTAACAATTCAGGTAAATCATAAAGAACAATTAAGTCAACAGTTGAAGACTCAACGCTCACCATCTGCCTTTTCTTTAGAAGTTTCATATTGTCTAAATAACTCTGGAGAGGTAACAGAGATGCTCAAAAGTGGTTGGAGAAGATAACAGAAGTGCAAAACTCCACTCTTCTCCAGAAATTCTTTCTCAAAGGGCTTCAGCCATAGGCCCCCTGTTTTCTGCTCGGTTTTCTCTTTGCTTCATCCCTGCAATCCTTAAGGTGACAGAGTCTAGAATTTCTCCAGCTGTGTTCTCTCAGAACCCACGGTTCTGATTTTTTCCCCAGCCTAAGAATTTCTCCAGGGCAGGCAGAGGAACCTAACAGAAGGTGAGAATAAAAAGGGTAAAAGAACCAAAAGCAGCTACATGTCTTCAGAAAAGCCAGTGGATATCTCTAAGCTTTGATCTATCTGTAAAATGCAGGTTAAAAATACTAATCTTAGAACTAAATTTACTCGCGTGTAACAGTTCTTTTCCAATGTCTGATACTCAGCGCTCACAATCTACCGCTTTCACGTCTCTGTATACTTCTTTGGTCACTCTAGAATCCATGTGCTTCCACCCAGGATGGGAGAAGAGTATCACTTATAGTTAAACCACCTGGTTATTGGAAGAGTGGGCTGAGGTTAGATGATCAATCCTTTAGGGGTATTGACCTCTCACCAGATTGTCCATCTCAGCTCTGTATGTGCGAAAGATTTTAAAATTCCAATATGTGAAGGGCATGTCATGATAAACCAATTCAGTCTCCCTCATTCATAACTAGAAATCATGTGGACTCCAAGAGTCCTTGGTTGGAACCATCCCTTTTTCTGTTTTTGGAAACATGCTCTATCTCCTCTTCCAAAAGAAAGAAAGTGAGATGACCAGAGGGAAACATGCAGACGCCATGTGGCTATTGGCAAATCTACCCTCAAAAGAGCTTTAAAGTTATTATGTTGGCCTAGAGATAAATGACTGGTTCTCAATCACAAAAACTTTTTTTTTAAGCCAGTTGTTCCCTTAGTAGTAGTGTATATGACCTTCAAGAATGGGGGAATATGGAAAGATATTCATAAAAGATTGAGGATCTGCCTAGGAGAATATGCTGCCTGCTTGCAAGACATGACTGAATTGGTAACATTACAAAGAGGTGAGAGAACCTCCTCATTTTTCCAGTTGTTTCTCTCCACTTCCGTGTGTCTTCCAACAGAACTAGTTTCATCCTGTTGCCTTTTTTTCATCCCATACATCTGCTACAGAACACTGTTAAGGTTCCCAACTTAGGAGAGAGCTTCTGGACCTGTGTCCCACTCCTCATTTGGGATTTCCACTCCTTGAAAGGCACTAGCCTAGAATCATAAAGTTGGCCAATTTAAGTTGGAGGATCTGAGGGCGTGTGTCAGCTCTGCCATTGACAGAAATGTGACTACAGCAGTCCCTTGACCTGCCTGTGCCACAATTTTCATACTGGTAAATGGAGGAAGGTGGTGTCTACCTGGCGAAATTGTTGGAAGAGGTTGTGTTAGACATCAACAGAGGGCCAGGCTTGTATGTGATCAACATCAGTGCCACTAGGCTTCCTTGCCCCACCTCACATTCTCTACCATGTGCTTCCATTGGAGACTTCCAGACATTGGAGACAATGAACAAGGACAGTTTCAGGTGGGAATGATCTCAGGAGCCTCAACAAGAGGTAAGGAGCTGCCTTTATGAAGTTTGTTTTGTACCTGAAGGTATCTCATCTTTGGAATTTGCACCAGAGTTTGACTGGATTGGGCCTGAAACCTATAACTGAAATTGAAGCTGTGGATGAGTTTCTTAGTCGAGATTTACTGGCTATTTTGAAATACACCTAAAAACTCAGAGGAAGAATTCTGTTTCAAAAATATACGGTATCTTTTGCTTTTTGCTGAAAGTGGTCTTCAGGTCAAAGGAGGAGTGATGGGGTTTATCAGTTGAGAAACTGGACTCATGCTGCTATTAGAGAGAATCAGACGGACACTAAACCTGCTGTCATTAACACTTCAGCAGAGAAGACGGGATATTAAATAAGCAATAGAAGTAAGGGGACAAGATCTCTGAGAGGTGAGAGCTTATAGCATGAGTGGGCACCTACCCCAAGTGAGAGATGTGACAGGCAGGAGTGGTCAGGGAGGGCTTCGCGGAGGAGTGGCATTTACGTTGAGATCTGAAGCATGAGTAGAGGCCATGTAGACACAGAGTCACAGGAGTGTTCCAGGTAAAGAAACCAGCCTGGACCAAGGCTCTAGGTGAAAGAGCACAAAGCCAGGTAGAGGACTGAAGGCAGTTTGGCTGGGCTGGAGTAAGGGTGGGAATTAGGCCGAAAGGGTGACAGGAGCCAGTTCCTGGACATCTAGGAAGCTAAACTGAAGGATTAGGCTCCAATAATCAAGAAGCACTTTGAATCAAGAAGCAATCATAATCAGCAATGCTGGCTGCTGGGTGGGGCATGTCTAGACACACACCCCGCAGGAGATAAAGGGAGCCTGACCTCGGGCAGTGGCCACGGGGAAGGAGAAAAGACGATGGGTCAAGAGGTGTTTAGGTGAAACATTAACAGGGTTTGGCAGTGGGTTGGCTGCGGGATGCTCGAGGGGGAAGGAGCATTTGAGAGTGATACCCAGGAATCCGGCTGGGTCACTGGGTGCCATCTAGTGAGAAGGGAACACAGGACAAGAGCAGGTGCTGTTGGCAGACAGGTGGTGTGTCAGTGCCGTGTGTGAGCCGGGTTGTGGGGTTCGTGTGTAGATGAGAGATAAAGTGGAGAGGAAGATTTGCGGGTTATCAGCATACAGATCACTGTTACTCAAATTCTTTTCCAGATACCACCTGTTCCAGGCCCACCTGCGGTACTTGATAAACGTAGAGATTACTAGGGAAGGCTGGGAATAATGGCTTAAGAGTTGTTAACTATTTTACCTCTGAAATAGGCACAGAAAAGATGCATTTGAACATTCTCTCAAAGGAAGTGATCCCTGAAGGAGTGGTGTCTGAATATTACTGGCCTAGAATGATGGCAAAAAAATTGCCAGAGAAATGGGGAAGTGTCAATTTTATTTCTCCTTTTCTCTCCTGTTTCTCTTGTTGTACATTCGACATACCTTTGCCTCCAGTGTGCACTAATATTGGTTGTTTCATTTTTTTTGGAGGAACGGTACAAATGAGGCCCAGCCCCATCCTTTTTTTCTTTCTAACTTTTTTTTTTTAATCTTTTTTTGGTGTAACTCAAGACAAAAAAAAAAAAACTTTCATGGAAAGAGCAGATGTCATATGCTTTGGTCTTTTGTGGTGGTTTTATTTTATTTTATTAAAAAAAATCCTCCTGCAGATGAGGCTCATTTAAACATAATGAGGCAGCAACAAAAGACCTCGCACAGAGGAGCTTCAGATTGGGTTTGACTCAGGGGAGGGAGAACAAACAAGGCGATGTCCTGTCCTTTTGGCTCCCCTCTATAGGGCCAGAGCAGCTGCATTTTAGATGCAAATGGGTTTGGGGAGGGGGCCGAGGGAGGGAGTGGAAATGCCCAGGAAGCTGGCGTGCAGGTGTTGAAGATTCCAGGCATGCTCTGAAAACACAGAGCTCGCAGACAGACCGGGCTTGAGAGTGCCCGCTTGGAGGGCTCAAGTGGACCCGCAGCTGCACTGGACATTCCTTTTTGTGGCCATCAATGGGCTCTGTATTGAAAATATGAGAGCGAGCAACTGGCAAGTTCAGAGAAAGGAAATGCTTTGGAAATGGAGCAAACGCCTGGCAGAAGGGCCGCCCCTTGGCTGCACTCACGATGTAAACCCACATACAGGCATAAAATAGATGTTCGATATATGATACTGTGGCATCCCAGGGCCGGAAGGAATCCACGGAATCATCAAATCCATCTCTCTCACTCTGCAGATGAGAAAACATGTTCAAGGGGCTGAGCCACTTGGCCCAGGTCACACAGGGGGCTGGTGAGACAGAGCACAAAATAGGCATCAGGGCCATTTATTGAGCCCGCTCTGCTCCGTGTTTTGCGTGCTTGATTTTATGTAATTTAGCAGACCTGTGAGCTAAGTTTCATTATTTCCACTTTTAATGGAGAAAGTGAGGCTTCAGTGAATTTAAAATGTGTTCCTCAAAACAGTTTGAAGGAATAAGTTCTATTATTTGATAGTACAGTAGGGAAATTACAGTTAGCAATATTTTTTTGTATGCTTCCAAATAGCTAGAATTATAATGTCCCCAACACAAAGTAAAGATAAATATTTGAGGTGATGGATATCCAAGCCTCCCTGATTTGATCATGGCACATTGTATACAGGTATCAAAATATCACAGGTAGCCCCAAAATATATACAGCTATTACATATCAATAAAAAACCTATAAAATAAAATAAATGAAATGAAATAAAATAAAATAAAATTTGTCTCTAGTCAAAAAGCTAATACGGACTAGTTAGGATTTGAGTCTGGGTGTGTATGATTTCATTCCAAAACTTACACTTTTTTCTTCATTACTCTTCGTTGCTGATTCCTAGGCAATTTTTTTTTCTGTCAAATGCACACACAGGCATACACGTCTGTATATATGGCAACATTGTTTCTACTTCCACATAGTATGTGAAATGTACTAACATGTGTGTATATTAAAATCTTGAATGTGAAACATTTGACTTCAGACTATTACATATTATACTCTAACTCTATCTAATACAGCTATGGAATACTTAGAATTATGGTTCCAGATAGTCTCTTTCACACAATATGAACTCAATAACTATTTGAGTTTACATTGCTTCTTTTTATTCAAAAAAGATGCTGTTCTGTGGAGACAGAACCCGGTGCCTACCAACATTACTATTTCTGTGAGCCTCAGGCATTGCGCTGTGCCTGTGTTGACAGGGCTCATTCATTGGCATGAGTTCCACGCGTCAGGCAGGGTCACTAGTCCCATCTTACAGATGGAAAAACAGAGGCTCAGGGAAGGCAAGAAGTTTTCCTAGGGGGAGCTGGACAGATAACTCAGGTCTTCTCATGCCAGCCTACTGGCAGAAGCTGCTCAGTGAGGTCCTGAAAGAGCTCAGAGGAGGATAGGCGCCAGAGGCCACCTGCTCAAGGATGCTGCAATCCTCTCTGTAGACCTCCACATCTGCAGACACAACCCAACGTCCCGGGGGTGTGTGAGTGTGGGGGTGGAGCTGCGTGGTGCAGGGGTCGTGGAGATGGTGACCTGGGTAAGGTGAGGCTGTGTGGGCGGCTTCCTTTCCACAGATATGTCACCCTCTGTGCCTGCCTGAGGACTGTGACAATGCTTCATCTGAGGGTCTCCCAATTAGGACTCACATGGGTGAATGGTACCCAGGGATGTGCTGGTGACCTGGCCAGTGTTATGGCCTGAGGTAGCCTGGGTCATGGCTTTTGGGGTCCTTAGGTGGAGCGCTGACTTTTGAGCAGTTTAGTGACTTCAATTTAAGCTTCTAAGACCAGCCTTTCTGTGGTGTGGTTGGACCCGCAGGCCTACTCCCTCCTTGGGAAAAGTAACTCAGCAGGAGTATGACCCATATATTTGAAAGATGAGGCAGTATAAAATCTGAGCTGGCTGCAGTCGTAAGTTCCCTAGAGCAGATACATATTTTATGGGTGGAAATGCTGGAGACCAGATGGGGAAAAGTGGCTTTATTTATTACTTCGCACCTGTCTTTGATGTTTTGTTTATTTAACAAACATTTGTTGAGTAGGTACTTTGCGGAAAGACCTGCCTTCAAGAGTCTTGCGGTATGCATGAATAGGAAGTCACGATGACAATAGGTGACGCAGAGGGCATCTGAGAGGGCCACACAGCAGAGATGACATTTGAGCCAAATCTGGAAAGATATGCCATTTTGGCAAAAGCAGAGGTGTATATACTTGTAAGAAGTGGCTTATCCAAAGACCCAGAGGTGGGAAGAGCACGGTGTGATATGTGGAGGGTGGGCTGCAGTCTCGGGTGGGTCTCCGACCTGTGTGGTTATGCAGGGGCAGGAGGAGAAACCAGAAGGTGAGCAGATGCTGGGTCCTGAGGGTTCCCCCAGACTGAGGAGCGAGGACGGCCCTGCAGAGGTTGGGAAAGGCGTGAGGAGCGTGAAGCAGAGAGAGATTAGAAACGCGTTTTGGAGTTTTGAGCACATCACTCTGTGCACGGTCTGGAAAATGGACTGGGGAGATACCAGAGGCAACGACATCAGTTAGAAGGGGCTAGAAATCGTCATAGTGTATGATGATGGAGGCCTGGCTGGAGCCACTGCCCTGGGAAGGACAGGAGGCTGTGAGAAGTTCAGGATACTGCTCTGATCAGGGGACGAATAGTCGATGGGCCGGGCCAGGCAGGAGAAGAGCAGCGTGGGGTGGGTGGAGGGCGGCACAGGCTGGGTCTAACCTTGCTGCGTCTTCAGTGTTCAGTGAAATCAAGGTGGCGGGGTGCATGGAGAGGTTGTCTGGGGTTTGGAAAGAGGCCGAGGCTGGGAATCAGGTGACTGTCAGGATTCAAACCCCTGTGCACTGATTTCAGTGATACGGGACACTTTATAAAAACCAGCCTAGAGTGGCATTTGGATGGGCCCCAGTGTCTGGGTTGAAGGTCTCCAGAGGACAGAGAGTGCCCAGCACTGCCTTTGGAAGGCCTCTCTGGGCAGCAAGGAGTTCACAGCAAGGTGAAAGGGGGGCGCAGTAGGGAGGCACTCAGGCCTGCTGGTCTGCCCCGTGTCAGAGCCAGGAACCCACAGGGCCCAGATCCCTTTATCTTGGAGCCATCTCCCATCAGAT
This sequence comes from Perodicticus potto, assembly GCA_963574655.1. Classification (NCBI taxonomy): domain Eukaryota; kingdom Metazoa; phylum Chordata; class Mammalia; order Primates; family Lorisidae; genus Perodicticus; species Perodicticus potto. Next base: position 26,995 of record CAUYRH010071937.1, read on the forward strand.
AAAGCGTTCACTCATTTCCTCTGCAGCCCCCACCCCCTTCCCCCACCCCACCTCCTCCACTTAGTCATTGAAGCTGAGTCATCCTTTGAGCCTATTCTTGTTGCTTTCCCCTCCATCGGTTGGAAAGGGTTTGGGCAGAAGCCACTGGCCATAGGTATTGCCATCTGCTGGCCACATGGGGACAAGGGAAAGGTTGCTGGACTCTGGATTCTGATCCCTTTACTACTGTTTGGTTTCCAAGACGTAGAGGGAGGAGCGAGGCTGGCCAGTCTGTGTGACTTCAGGAAACAAGGGAGGAAAAGGAACCGATATGGACTGAACACCTCTGGTGCTCCAGGCAAACGGCAGACTCCTCGGCGTTGACTCCCTGCTGCAGTCGCCTTGGGGAAGCGGCATTAGTCTCTGGGACAGGGGCAGCTTGAGGCTCAGAGAGGTTAAGCTGTTTTCCCAAGGTCACACAGCAGGCCTAGCAGAAGGATGTCAAAGCTCACACTGTTCCCACTACATCACTGTGCCTCCTTGCATCATCTCTGCAGGAGGACGGCGTTTGAGTCATGTCAGAGTTGAGTACCTACTATGTGCCACACCCTGTGCCAGAATGGAACAGAGGGCTCCTGCCCTCAGGAAGCTCAGCATCTCAGGATGGAAACTCTTGGTTCTTTGATTTACTTACTCAGTATTATCTGAGCAACTCATGGGGAAGATGGAGATAAAAAACCCGGGCTCTCAGGCTTGGCACACTGTGACACTGAGTGCAGGAGGCTGCGGTAAACAGAGGAAGGGGCCTTAAATACTCTCTGAAGCGTTCAGGGAGATATCTTACACCCATGACACAGCATCTGGGCAGGAAAACCAGGGCTGTAGGAATGACAAGCATCCCGACGTGGGGAGTGCAGGAAACCTCAGGTACAAATGGAGACTCGGATGGGGTGGCAGATGGTGGTAGCTGCCGTGTATTCGAAATAAGCTTGTAAAGCCCTGGGAACGGGAGATGAACAGCTGAACTTCGGAGTATTTGTTTGTTCCTTTGCGGACCGCTGGCTCTTCACTGCAGGCTTCCTCGGGGTACAATGGAGGCTAAAAACCAGGGACGGTCCCTGGCATCAAGGAGGTCAGAGACTCATCAGACATTCATCATTAAATGGGTGTTTGTAAATTTGGATGATGCTAAAAAATAAAGGACAATGGTGTGAGACTACAGGACAGAGGGAACTATTTTAAGGGTGTGCCGGTGGTCAGGAAAAAACAGCATTTAAGCTGAATCTGAAAAATGAGTAAGAGCAAATAGGTCGTGTGTGTGCATGAGTGCGTGTGTGTATGTGTGTGTGTACACGTATCTGCTCGTGTGTGCACGCACATGCCTGCGCATGAAGGAAGTGGCAGGGATGGACGATAGGTGCTGGGTACATCATTCCAGAAGGATATCATTATCGAAGAGGACACGGATACTGTAACAAGCATTCTAGTAAAATACCAGTGTAGGACGGTCTGGAAGCTGATGGCTCTTTGCAGGCGTCCCTGCCCTGTGCCGGTGTTGGAAACAGCTGTTGAGCCCTGGTCTTGGGTCTTCGCTGATTCCCACTTCTGGGTTTTTCTCTGCCACTAGGACCTTTGTGCCTCAGTGTCCACATCTGTAGCACGGAAGAGAACGCGCCCATGTACTTTTCAGAACGCTGATTCTAACCAGAAGGGACATAATGCGAGTTGTCTGTAGACACTCAAGGACGAGTCACTTGGAGTTGACATTTCAAGTCAGAAAAGTGCCTTGGAGACTTTATTAAATGTGCATTCACAGTAGCACACGCGGCCTGGGCCTCGGTATTGCCGGCCTCGGGCAGACAGGTGCGGGTTTTCATTTCCACACCACGTCTCGTTAGCTGCAGAGGTGAACGTTGAAAAGACACAGGCACTGACACCACCACTGTGCTCCTCGGCGTGCTCCTCAAAAGAGAAAGCTGCCTTCATTTTTCTTAATTTCTGGTACCCTTCCTTCTTCCTGGGGCTACAAAGGGGCTTTAGTTTGGAGCCAAGGCGCATCGGACACAAGGATTAGTGTGTGAACCGGGACTAGCATCCAGATTTCCACGGCACTGAGCTGCCACTCTCGGAGAGCCAAGGCCCAGGCAGAGCTTTCCGGTTTGTCGCGCAAGCGCCTAAGGACGCTTAGGCTCTGCAGCCCTCAGAGACAAAGGAAGATATGTTTCCGTGTCATTCGCTAAGTTCCCAAAACTGAAGGCTTGATGGCTGCTGACAGCTCTCAGGACGTCAGTATCTGGAGCAACGAGTGTCCTGAAGTCACAGTGTAGCATTTTGGTTCTGCCACCTATTGGCTGTGTGGCCTCGGATGTGGTCACTTCTCCAGCTTCTGCCCTCATCTCCCATCTCTAAAACAAGGTGGTTGCTCCATGAATTCGGAGCCTTTGTAGCTCTGACATTCCATGTTTCTAAAACTGGGAGCCCCCACCCGAGGAGCCCAGGCGGCATTGAACCTGGCTTTGGACCACCACTGGCCTGTTTGCTGTCCGGAAGGGCTTCACTGGAGGAGCCCAGGCGGCATTGAACCTGGCTTCGGGCCACCACTGGCCTGTTTGCTGTCCAGAAGGGCTTTCTTTCTTGCTGATGTCCCTTCACTGAAACCCAAACTGCAAATAAGTTTTCTCCACAGCATTTTCAGTACCAGCATTTCATGGATGAATTTTACATAGTTTCAAGATTTCCTGGTGATGAGGGCTCACTAGGTCTGAACTGATGCCAAATTAAACTTAGCATATAAGACAGGCGGCGTGGTGTGCAGTGAGCCCAGGCTGAGGGGAGGTGGTGGCTGTGCTTGGGAGCAGCCCGGCTGTGGATGGGCTCATTTGTTTGGTCCAGACAACTAGTCATTAAAGCTTTCCCTTTCACCCTTACTCTCTCCTTACAGCCTTCTAATAAGAACAAATTTTCTTCATAGATAAAAGAGTTTACTTGTGAAACTTTCTTTTCTATATATTCCCAATGATATGTATGTGTATAGGACATATTCAAACATTGGACTCTGGTATGTTACATTCTGTGATTTTGAGCATCAGTGATTCCTGCAGTTGGTCTGAACCAGGGAAGGAGAGTGGGAAAAACCTTAGTTCTCTGAGAAAGCCTATGATTGAAGGGGTTTTTGATCTCCCCTATACTAAAGACTTTTACAAAATAAGGAAATAGACTTTACCTTCCCAACTTAAATCAGCGCTCCCCCAGCCCACGGTTCACATCATTTCCTTGGTTGCTCATGACAGCCCGGTGAGGTAGGCAGGCCTGGTTAGGACACAGGCACTCAGAAGGTCACCCTGAGTGCAAGTTGTAGCACTACATAGAACCCAACTGCTATCCTAAAAGGTGTAATTGCCTAAGTCTCTCATTATGGACAGTCTTAATGCAAGTTTATAGATGGGGAAACAGAGGCTCCCCAGCAAATCCCCACCATGCTCTCTGGCCGGTGATTTGGCTCAGCTCCCCGAGGGACTTGGACAGATTCCCATCACATGGTTCTGCTTCTTGTTGCTCCATTGTGAATGCTACCACTCTGGTGAGATGGTTCTCCTCATGGCTCGCACGCCTGTCATTCTCTGTCCCTTTGAAAACCCATTTCATGGTCCAGTGGAGCAGAGTTTCACCCAATAGCACTTTTGACTTGGTGGCTTCAAAGCGCAGCGCCCACCCCTGGCTGGGTTTGGGGCAGTAAAGTTTAACAGCTTGGTAGTTAAATTAGAAACAATAACAACACGAGAGTCAGGTTTGGTTCTACCATCCCAATGAGCTCCAGCCCTCAAGCTGTAGGGGAACTAGGTGGGAGGGGAGGGACAGGTTTGTGACTGTACTGCGGAATTCCTGCTCTGCCCTTTGACAGCCAGACGGAGCAAGAAAAGTCCCATTTGGCCAAAACACTCCCCTTGATTGGAAACACTTATGCTTTGTAGACCACCTTTCCAGCCTCAGTGCTGACAGGCTGGAAATACACTAGAATAATAAATTCTAAAATAGTCTGCTTGGGTTTTATGTCTGGACTGTGTGCTATATTAGTTTTTCTCTAATTCAATAATCCATAATCCATCTAGCTTGGAGCCCCAGAGCTCCAGGGTCCCCCAAAATGGAATGTCCTCCTGGGGTGTATCCCCTTTCTCAGTCAGCCCCTGTATGAGCTCCCTGAGATGCCATGGTGGACTTTTCAGAGTTCGGTACCCTCAGAGGCTCCAACCAGAGCAGCGTGGTGTGTGGGTCACCTCGGGACAGTGCAAACTGAGCTATGCATTTACTGTAATTCTAATCAGATGATTCTATAATTGGAAGAACACCAGTGGCATTCTGTCTTTGGAGCCTTTTCCATTAAACGACTGAACGAGGGCCAGGGGACCTTTGCTCGTCCCAAATGCAGATCCTGGTAGACTGAGCGATCTGAATATTATGTTCCATTCTTGAGCATAGGATCAAATACTTTTATTCTTTCTTGGTAGATTTTAAAATGTGTATGGCAGTTATTTCTCCCTCCTCCACTCCCAATACATTCTGACCTATTTCTCTTCTAACAATAAAGAGCGAGTGAAATAAAGTGTGTGTATGAGACTGTGCATGTGTGTGAGAGTGTGTGTGTGTGTGTGTGTGTGTGTGTGCAGAGTGGGGAATGTCTGTGTGTATGCTGGATGGCAGTGACTGAATATTTTAGGTAAATACTTCCACATCTGGAACATAATAATATATGGCAAAGGTTGTCTAAAATAACAAGAATAATAATCAGAATTTCCTAATCTCTCTGGATACCTCACCTAGACACAGAAAGAAATATTAGAGACCAATTCATTGGAGAACCAGTTTGTAGTAGGAACTTTGCAAAGTGTTTTGTGCTCTGGGAACGTAGAAATGAGTCAGACCTTGATGTTGAAGAGCTCACAATTGAGAGAGGGAGATAAATCATGATCATAAACATTGTAATCTAAGATAGTGCAGGGCCTGGGACACTGAGATTTGGGGGAAGGAAGACTTACTCCTTGCTGAGAAGATTTGGTGTGGCTTTTTGGAAGAGGTGGATTTTAAACCAGATTTTAATGAATGGGCAGGATTTGGCCCAGGGACAAAGAAGAGGAGCAAAGGGAAGATGTGAAGAGTGAAGATGTGGAGCCTGTGAGTGTTGCCTTCAGGCAGTCAGGGTGAGGAAAGGACTCTGTCATTGATCCCTGAGGACCTTATTAAAACACAGATTCTGATGCAGTAGGGCTAGGGTGGAGCCTGAAATTCTGCATTTCTTCAAAGTCTAAGGTGATACCGAGGCTGCTGGTGAATGGAACCCTCTACTTACTCAGCAGGGAGTCAGTTTTCCTTCCCCCAAATCTCAGTGTCCCAGGCCCTGCACTATCTTAGATTACAATATTTATGATCATGATTTATCTCCCTCTCTCAATTGTGAGCTCTTCAACATCAAGGTCTGACTCATTTTTACGTTCCCAGAGCACAAAACACTTTGCAAAGTTCCTACTACAAACTGGTTCTCCAATGAATTAGTCTCTAATATTTCTTTCTGTGTCTAAGTGAGGTATCCAGAGAGATTAGGAAATTCTGATTATTATTCTTGTTATTTTAGACAACCTTTGCCATATATTATTATGTTCCAGATGTGGAAGTATTTACCTAAAATATTCTTGAAGGGTTTGAAACAGGACAGAAAACATTCCTGCTATAACTTTCAGCCTTCCAAGTCCCTTCAGGGAGACATTCTGAGGTTAGGACACTCATGTGATGACTGGCGCAGCAATGGGGGTCACGGGACCGTTTGCTTTATGTGTTCCTTTCCCCAGTTATACTGATCAAAATAAAAACCAAGTCAGAGGGTGAAAGTGGGCAAAGACCTGGACTCTACAAACCAGCTATGACACAAACCACAATGTAAATGCTGTTTTGGTTTCAGAAATGGTTTCTCCTCTTAAACTGCTAATTGAATGGCAGAAGTGAGCTGATAAGCACCTACACGTTTGAGAAGGGTTTAAATACTGGCTCCCTGGCTTGATCTTTAATGCAATTTTATAGCAGGACAGAAATATTTTAGTTGTACCACGGGGAAAGAATAGGAATTAGAAGATCTGACCTTAAGTTCCTTAACCTTTCTGGCCTCAGATGAACTTCCTCATCTATAACATGGGACAATAACCCTTTCCCCAGCCACCTCTCGGTTCTTCATAAAAATCAAATGAGCTAATGGGTGTGAGAGTGCTTTGCAGACTAAGGAGTGTCTTGCAGGTGTGATGGCCACCTCTTATCATTACAGATGGTGGCATTAGTCTCTTCTCTGCTCCTGGGACTTGCTGGTAGAATGAGTTAGAACAGATTTGAGGGAGGGCCTGTGGCGACCTCGGGGCGGGGTCCCAGGTAACGTGGCACGAGAGGTCCTCCTCTGGAGTTGGTGTCCCCTGCCAGAGCCGGATGCACCTGTTGCCGGCAGATCAGACGTACCCTGGCATCTGTGTGCAGCTTCCTGTGATCTCTGGGGAAATGCCATCAGCAGCAATATTGCCGTGCAGGGCATCCCCTGGGAGCAACTTTGGGGGACAGACTTAGATGCATGTGAGCTGTTCTCTGAGTTATGTCCTATGTTCTCTATTGCCCACTGAAGGTTTTTTGGCCACACCTCCAGAGCAGGTGACACTGGCAGGTAGGAATCTTTGTTAGTTGAGGGTAGAGTCAAAAGCATTATTGTTCTAAGGGCTAATAGAAAATAAGCAAGACCCCAAGAAACTATCTTTAAGGTGGAAAATAGGTGGCAATGATGGCATGTGTAGAGAGACAAGAAGATAATTTCTGAGAGCTAAGTCGGGGAAGTGCACTGCTCAGGAGAATCCTACCGCATTTCATCTTTAGTAGCACTGAGTGTCCTTAAGATACAGTCATTAGAAATAACCATGGAGGTCAGGTTCAGTCCCCTGATTACCCATGAGGAAAGCCAGGCATTTGGCAGAAAGGGGATTACCCCGTGATTCTGAGTTAACAGGAGACCCCAGGATAAATCCCAGGTCTCCCGAGCTCTTCTCTGAGAAGGGCCATTGTCTTTGCCTCCATTGGCTCAGAGTCTTCAACTGAAAAATGAGGGGAAGAGCTGCTCTCTCCCTTCTATGCCCTTCCATGGGGCTCAGGGACCCAGGCTTCAGCCTAGGCCTAGCGAATCTCTCCATCTAGGCCAGGCACATAAGAACATAGCCTCTCCTTGTTTTCTCCCTGGGAAACCTGCAGTAATGCTTAATCCCTGCTCCCAGACTCACTTTCACAAGGGGAAGTCAATAGATTCTTTAAGCGGTTGGACCACAGGACGATGCCTGGGCCTATTTTGTCAACCAGGTGGCTCTGGTGAAGGAAATTGTATGAGTCATTGTCGGCCAGAAATGTAAATCTGGACTGAGGCTTCCCTCGCAGTGAAATTTAGAGCATTAAGAATAGTGACCTTCTGTACAGCACGTTACAGTTACAAAGCATTTTACATACTGCATCTTTTTAGCACAACTATTTAGAGATGTAGGTGTGATTTTTGTGCCCATTTTAAAAACAAGGAAAACAGACTCTGCAGGTATGGGAAGCTGCCCAACGTGAAAGGAAGTGTGAGTGGAAGACCTGGGACTTAGGAGGGTCTTTAGACTTTGTCATCCGTGCTCTGTACAACTGATCCCACTGAGTCAGGCTTCCTACTGCCTACCTAGACTCAGTGGATATAAACAAAAGGAAGGAAGGTCAGCCTCCTTGGGGTCATTTATATGGAGGCCCATTTCTGAAGAAGGGGTAATGGCAGCATCAATGTGGGTATGACAATCACGGTCACGGGCCTGGGAATGAGATTGACAGCCTCTCTCTACCCGTCAACCACCTGCTGCCTCTTTCATCTCCCATTTCTCAGACTGAAGCTCAAGCTTTCTGATTCCAAAACCAGGACTTTTTCTATTCTATTTTTAAAAATGTGAAAGATAAGTCAAACATGTAAAAAAGGATGACAGGTACTATAACAAACGCCCATTGCAGTAAAGTTTTGAGGTGTTAGTTAAGAATTTCTAGTTCTTGCTACCTCTGGGCATGTGTTGAAATTGTTGAAGTTGCATTATACTTCCTGGCTCCTTGAGCAGAGTAGAGCTATGCATTAGTCTGGGACACTTGATTGGGGAATTAGGTGACTTGTGTCACTTCCAGGAGAGCATGTAATTACTCTCTCCCTCTGGCCCAGCAAAAAGGTGGCACTGTTCTGTCAGCCTTGGTCCCTGAGTGACAAGGACAGGCAGTGCTGTCTACCAAGCCATAAAATGGGGGCAAAAAAGAAATTGCTGTTGTAAGCCACTGAAATCCCGAGTTTTTTTGTTACTGTAGCAAAACCTAACCTATACCAACCCTCACTTTCATATTCGTACTATCCTGACTTTCAAGAGTGTTAACATTTCTTTATACTTGGTTCAGCTTTTTAAAGGAACAAACAAAGAAATCTAAAAACAACTGAGTCCCTTCATTGTTCAGCTCTTCCTGGTTCTTTTCCTTCCTACCGTCCCAAAGAGGGAATGTCTCTGTCCTGTCCATGTTTAGTACATTTACTCCGTATGTATATGTTCAAGACAATCAATAGTATTGCTTCATGTTTCTAAAATTTACATGAATGATATAATATTTATTTCACAAGTTGTTTTTTCATTCAACATTATTATTTCAGGTGTACCAATATTGATACATTAGTTTTAGTTTATACAATTAAACTTCTATGTATGTAGTAATATCCCTTTGTATGAACAATTTATTAGCATCTCCCTACTAATGACTCTTAAATTGCTTTTTCCTCTTAGAAACAACAGTGCAGTATTTATGCAAAAACTTCTCTTGGTCATATATCCGAGAGCAGAATTGCTAAGACATAAGGTATCTTAAGCCTAACATTTACTAGACATTGCCAGTTTCTCTCCAAAATGATTATATCTATTTAAATCAGTGTCATGTATTTTTTGTCGTTTTATACTGTCGAAATTTTAAAATTGGGGCCCATTTGATAGGTATAGAATGGTATCTCTTAATTTTTAAATCTGCACTCCTTCGATCATTAGTGAAGTTGAGCACCTTCCCCATTTGTTTAAGAATTATTACATTATCTGAGTTTTGCAAGTTGACAAAGTCTGACAACATTATTTCTATGTTTTTCTTCCCCTGGATGTGTAAAATTTTTGTGTCCTGTGTTCTGGTACTAGACCTTTGTCATAAGTTGTAAATGCATTCTCTGCATCTGTGACTTGCTTTAATGCTGCTCATTGCCCAGTGCCGATTCTGATTCTCCTCCAAGCCATTGGCCGCCTGCTTTTGCACACACTTGATTTTTCAGATCATAGCTTCTACACCGTGAAAGTAGCTTGGAGATGTGTTTTGAAAAGCCTAGGAGAAAAAATGTCCCCTGATTCTAAATGTCTGTAGTAGGCTAAGGAATGTGTTCTTACAAGAGAGTCTGTGAAGGACCTATTTTGCCTACTCAAGGATCTTATATGCTAATACAATTGTTTGATGAAAGCAAAAGAACCAGGTGTAAGTGGAAAAAACCTTAGTCACTAAGGGTTGTTTGGGCTGCTCAATGGTGAACATCAGGGGTGACTGGTTTCCCCCCACACCCTGCCATGATGAATCCTATGGTGATTTGCCTGGCTGCTTGGCATTGTATAGACCTGGCCTATGTAAGTGGGCACCTGAGAGAGGTCCCTCTTCTCCTTGTATGGACCTTGACAGTCTTCACAAGGGCACAGTCTTCACAGGTGGAAAGCCTGGACACACTGATCAGAAGGGAGAAAACTGCAGCTTCTTAGAAATGCTTTTAGTCTTCCAACCGGGAGAGTCACTTCGAAGCTTTGTTTATTTTTCCGTGCCTCAGATAACCCCAAAGGAAAATCTTAGCTGAGGACAGGAAGCTCAGAGCACCCAAAAAGATGACTGCAGCAGAACAGGACTATTTATATCTCCTGTTCCATATCCCTCTGTGCTGCACTCAGGAGGCCAGGCCTGTGCTGGGCCTCTACGGGGGCCTGGATAGATCATCACTCCCTAGGAAACCAAGAGGGATGGCAGAAACCGAGCTCTGGGATCAATTATGTTGGTAGAATTATAATATAAAGGCGAAGAGTGAGCCTAAAGTATTGCAGCTTAGAAACAACTTGATGAAAAAAGACTTGATGTTCCCAGGTGGATGCTTGTGCCCCCAGGGAAGGTGACCTCCAGTCTGATTGACCAGCCTGAGTGCTGGGCCTCCTGAGCCAGGACACACCCTCCGTTCCAGCTGACTCACTTGAGTAGCAAATTCTTTTCTTCCTCACAGTCCTCTCATCTTCAAAGGGAATTCGTTAAGCACCATCGTGCCATGGGCACTTGGCCAGGCATTGTACTGGCCCATTAGGCGGACATAGGCCATAGCCTCCGGGAGCATGACAAATGAGGTGGACAGGGCAGCTGAAGCCCACTGATGTGCCCTGAGGTGGTTCTGCGGGACTCTCTATAAACCCTCCAGCTGTTCCAAACTTCACACGGGGCTCTCTGTACATGCTGTGTTCTCGCCCATACCCTCTCTTTAGCTCACTCTGTCCCCTCTGCTTGTAATGCTCTTCCACTCTGCCAGTCAGTACAGTTAAGTGCCCACTCCTGGGTGGAGCTTTTGCTGACAGCCCCAGACCAAATTGGCCCCTCTGACTTCTCATGCCCATAGTACTTCATTTCATCAATAGCACATACTAATCAGTGCTGGAATCATCTGTTTATATGTTGCTCTCCCTAATGGACTCTGAATTCCTTGAGGACGTTTTCCAAGCAAGAATTTGGTAGATGCTCCATAAATAATGTGCTGAGTTAAATGTGGGGAGGGCACAGCTCATGATTTTTATCTGATTCTACCTTGTGGTGTAACTGGAAGCAGGTCATGTCTTTCTGAGTTTTAGTTTCCTTTTTTGTAAAATGAGTTGAGGGGAGGATAAATTAGAAAACTGGCCTCTAAAAGGTTTTCTGCCTCTCCTGTCTATGATTTTAAAACTCTAGCTTCCTGGTAGCAAACTGAGAGTTTATCATAAGTCCTTAACGACCAAGATGTTTTCATTTACATGTATTCAAGATCCTAATGTTTCCTTCCCCCTTCTAGTCTGTCACCTTTTAAAAAATGTGTATTACTTAGCAGTTTGCAGATTCTCTGACTAAAGTTTCAAGAGGTTTGTGGGATGGATTGATTACAGGAAGTGTGTAAATTTTATCTTCCCTGGGGAATAAAATTGTTGGGCTAATTGATTCTTTGAAAGGAATTTCTGATGGTATTTTCAAGGACTTTTGTTAGTGTGGAAGTGACTTTTGTTAGTGTGGACTTTGTGTAGCTGTGCACGCCCCCCTTCCCCTGCCCCTCATCTCTCTTCTCACCACAATGCAGGCCACTCTTTACATGCCACACTCACTAGTTTCTGTCCCCCAAGACCTAAGCTCTTCCTTTGCTACCTGTTTGCCCCTTGAGTTAGAAGTTTGGAATTTCCTGCATGGACAGGACTGAGTACCCCTCCCATTCCAAGAACATATTCACACGGTGCTAATAAAATCCAGCAGGAGATTAGACCTTCATCGCCAAGTCTACAAGGTGAACGAGGACAGGGGTTACTATTGACCCATTTTGCAGGTGGAAGTACGATTCGGAACAGGTCAAGTGACTTGCATGAAGTCACGTGGCTAAGAAAGTCTTCTGAACATGCCCTGATAAGACCCAATGCTCTTTCCTTCATTGCCTCCTCAAACAATTTTTCTAGATTGCTGTTTTATTGACTGGCTACTCTTGGGTCTTTTGTCTGATGAAATCCAAGGCAGGTGAATTATATCAGAAAGAAAGAAGGCGTTCTAGCCCACTATTGATTTTGTGGGACAAAGTGGCTGCATTCATTAGTGAAGGGGGAAGTCAGATTAGTTAAAACTGTGCACACGGTGGTTTCTGTTATTAGCATCTCACTATGCCAGTAAATGAGCTGCTGGAGCCTGAAGCAGGGCCTCCTCCTGAAAGCTTGCGAGGACTCCAGGTTGTGGGGCACCGGGAGGGCACTCCAGGGGGCACGAGCATGGGGGCCTTGGTGTCCCCTCTTTGTACTCTACAAAGACAGCTCAGTGGAAGCATGACTTATTAGCCCACCTCTCTGAGCCTCAGTGTTTATAGGTATGAAATGGGGATAGTAAATCCTCCCCAGCTTACCTCACAGGGTGCTTGTGAGAGTCATGTATTTGGATAGACGCAGCAGTGTTCAAGAATCTGGAAGAGCTGGGAGGAAATCACGGAGCACTGTTTTATCCTTGTTTCTACTTTCATAACTATAAATGGTCTTAGTAGAGGGAACTAAGCCCAGTCCACCACTCTTTTTTTAAAAGTGTCTCTAAGTCACATTATCCAAGAGTACGTATCTCTGCAAGTGTGAGTGACAGCAGTTCCTACCCTAACCCACATGTCAGAACACTGGAGAGGAAAAATGGATAAAAGATGCAAGGCTACTTTTAAATTATAAAGCTTATTACTATGATGATATATTCTTTTTTTCTCTGAGGTTAAGGGCATCGCTTAATAACTTGAAAAGAACCTAGCCAAACCCTCTATGATGTTATTTTTGTCGTGGCCCTGTCTCATCTTGAGAGTAAAGTGTTCTACTTGGCTGAGAAGTAGGAAAGAGGCTGGGTTGGAACTCATCTGCTCGGGTTTTGTTCCTCTTATCTTAGGGATACTCTTCTTTTTTTTTTTTTCCTTTTTTTTTTTATTATATCATGGTTGTGTACATAAATGTAATCATGGGGTACAACGTGTATTTTATATACAATCTGAAATAGTTTCATCGAACTGGTTGACATAGCATTCATGGCATTTTCTTAGTTATTGTGTACAGACATTTATATTCTACATTTAGCAAGTTTCACCTGTACCCTTCTAAGATGCACTGTAAATGTGGACACATCAATTCTTTTTGAATCAATGGCTCTCGCTTTTTCTAGTGATCTATAAGCTTCTAGCTTCCTTGGCTCTAACTGGTCCCAGAGGACCAACTCCCTTTCCAAAGAGGGATTTTCATTTGTTTATTTGTTTATTTTCTTTGTTTTTGCTAGGGAGAAATAGTTACTCTCACAGATTATAAAGAGAAACTTCTTTTTAAAAGCCTAAATAAATGTTTAGGGCCCAATGTTAACTAAATAGTGTCAAGTGCAAACATACATACTTTTTTTTTGCAGTTTTTGGCTGGGGCTGGGTTTGAACCCACCACTGCCGGTGTATGGGGCCAGCACCCTACTCCTTTGAGCCACAGGTGCCACCCAACACACATACTTTTTATTTCCAAAGAGAAGTCAAGGCAGTTTTCAGTATGAGACATACACTGTTGATGTTACATTGTAAATCAAAAGTTACAGCCATAAAATGGCACCCCCCCAAAAAAAGTGAATGTGCAAAGTTTTAAGTCTCAGTATAGTTATTGCTATTGAGCACGGGCTTCCTGGCAGGCAGGGCTAAAAAGGTAATCATGATGACTTACATAATTTTCTTTTTTTGATTGAAGGGAATGTCCCAATTGAGAGACTTTTTTTTGGTATTAATTTTGAAAATAAATTTATCACTAAGTAACATACAAGAGTAATAAATATGTCCTTAGCAAGAGTTTTACATCTCTTAATGCAGAGAAGTTCTTTCCATCTCATCCCCCGTTTTGAACTCCGGGTTCATATTAACTACTAACTAAATTTCTTCACCTAGGTATTCCAGAGTCTACTGAAACTGAACATATTTCAAAGTGCTCTTGTTAACTTTTTTCTGAAATTAGTTCATGCCCCTCTGTTCATTATCACAATTACAATATTACATGCACAAACTATCCTTGCTGGAAAATCTCATGTTGTTTAGATGACTCTGCCCCTGGTCTTCAGTGCACACCCCTATGATTCTGGAGATTCTACCTCCTTAATTGCTTCGAAATCCTTCGTCTCCTTTCTACCCTCACCACCCCTGCTTCAATTCTAGCTCCCATCGTCTCTCACTATCACAATGGCTTCTCAACATATTTTCTTATTATTTCAACCTGTTCTCCACATTGCCTCTCTAGAAATGCATCTATTAAAAAAATGTGAGCCTAATCTTTCTGAAAATCTTCCAAAGGCTGCCATTGCCTTTAAGGTAAAACCTAGGCTCAGGGCCCAGCAGATAAGGACTTTCACCTGCTTTGTTTGCAGCCTGATCTGATGCGACACCTCTTTCAAATTCTGTTCCAGTAACACGGGCTCCTGATTGCTTCAGTGCTTGTTCCGCCCTGGCCTCCATGCTTTGCCCAGGCTATTCCTTCTGCCTAGAAATCCCACCTCCTTCGCAAGCCCGGTACCCTACAGTTCCTGAAGCTTTCCTGATTCCCTTCCAACAGACACCATAGTTAGGTTTTCCCGCCTTTGTACGCCCTAACGCCTGTATGCATCTCACTTTTACTTACCTCGTGGCGCTGTAACTGTTTGTGTGGTTTCCGAATACTCCGACACTATTAATTTCTTAAGGACAGAAATGGAATCTCACTCATCCTAGACCCACAACTCTATATATGTGTCTGACATAGTTGGACCCGGATAAGTATAGTTGACTAAATGGGCAGATGAAAGAATATTGTTTCCCATGGCGCAAAAGGGCGAGTTTAGAAACAGGGAAGATATGTGTTGTGTTGATCAACAAAACTTTTCTTTTAGGGTCTCTGAAGGAGTGGGCGGTGAGACAGTGCTTCAGATAAACCTGTCTGAAGTCGTCTCCCCGTGCTGGCCTTTGGTAGGAGCTGGGTGGCAGACAGTGAGCGGCTGTGCTGAGGCCTTGGTGCTGGCGTTCTGTGTGCCTGCCCCAGGCACCGGTGTGTGTGTGTCTTGGCCGTCCTGCACAGGACTGGGTGGGTGGAAGCAGGGACATTACATTATGGGAAGCAAGAAGCCTTACCAGAAAGTGGATTAGAAGGGTGTCTCTGTGCACAGCCAGGATTTCCCTCAAGAAGTCCTGCTTCCTATCAAGTACTTGGTGGAGAATCAATGGACAATCCTTTCCTTGTCCCACTCCATCAAGTTTCGCATCCTATGGAGAGTCTTTGGTCTAGTTTTTCTTGAAACTGAATTAAGTGGGGGCACGTGTTCAAAGTACAGATTCTCCAGGTCCCCTCAACAGCCCCCAGCCTCAAAGATGGTGTCAGTGTTGGCAGACTCCATTGCCCAACTGTAATAGTACAGCTCTGGACTGACAGAGCTTGCCTGGATCTTGGTTTTAATTTCCACAAGTCGTCTGGCATGAAGGTTTGGGGGCAACAGCAGTTTCTGATGCACCTAGACCCTGTATGGTAGAGCTACTCCCCAGGCCTCGGGGGCCGTTCCTTCTGTGCCACGGGCCTCACCTGAGCTCGGCTGCACTTGGCGGAGACACTGCAGGGGCTGATTGATGGCTATTATGATGAAGTCTGGCAATCAAATTTGGAATGAAATGGTGTCTATAGTGCAAAGCCAAATAGGAGTTTGTTGTCCTCCAAATTCCTTGCACTTGCATTATTTCCTTTGATCTCGTGGTACCTCTGTGAGGCAGGTAAAGCCAGGGCCGTTCCCACTTTATAGGCACAGAAAAGGAGACTCAGAGGAGGCAGGTGACTTGTACAAAGTCACACAGAAGGCCTTGCTAATACCTGACCAGACATTTTCCGACTTCATTTTTACCCTGTGTTCTCTTCCACCCTGCTGGCTGAATTCTTAAGTCATCACATTGGAAAGGTGACGAACACTATTTAGAGGGGTAGACTCTGTAGCTGTGTGGTAAAACTTGAGTCCCGTGTATCAGGAAGGCTTCCAAAGTTTAATACCAAACTAAACCTTCAGAAAAGTTTCCAGTGGTGTGCTGGCGTGCAGCTATAGGGGAGAGACAGTGGGGATATCTTTCCCTCGCTCCGTGGTTATCGATGTCACATCGATAGCTTGAATATGCAAATAGTCAGCGGTGCAAATATTTACACCACGGAAATCAGCAAATTCTATAATTCAGGGCTTTTTCACACCGCAGAACAAGTTATTAAACATTTTGCCACTGTAAGCATTACCACTGTGAGCCTTTACCACTGCTCACAGCTAACAGTGATTAGAACAAACTCGAGTCGAAAGTTCTTCTGTGTTACCAGCCTGGACCATCTTCAGAGTTGATTTGGCCTCTAACCACAAGTCATACCCCAGTGCTATCCCCGCAGCAGGAGACTCCTTCCACTTGAGCTTGCCCAATCAGCCTGATGGGTTTCTACTAATAGTCGCTCGCATTTGTATACTTTGCAAAGTATTTTCACATCCTTCCTCACATCTGAGTTTTGATACCATCTGCATCCAACAGGTGATGTAACCATTTCTAGGGTCAGAGGCCTAGGAAGACCCCTGAACTGGGTCTTCAGCCTCCTTATTCTGTGCTCCTTCCTCTTGGTCCAGCTGCTCGTCATCTAGGAAGCTGCAGGGCCTGGAGGTCGGGCTCCTGTTGGGAGCACAGAGATGGGACGCCTAGCAGCAGCCTGGTGTGGAAGGTTGGTCTTGGTCCTTGACAGAAGAGAACAAACGTGCCAACTGAAGAGCATCCGCGGTTCGCTTCTAGTCCCACTGTACTGATCCAAGCAAGGAGAGAAGTCTATCTTCACCCCCGCTTTGTTCTCCTCTCTCTGTTTCTTTAAAAACGATGGGGACCTGGTGTTTCTGGGTCTTATTGAAGGTCCTGCCCTCAGCAGGAATTTGGAGGCTCCTGAGTGACACAGTATTAAGGCCTCGTTTCCCCTCTTGCACAAACCCCAGCCTTGCTACTGCCCAGTGATGAAGTTATTGATTGGTGAGCCTTTCACAACACATTTTCAAAACACGCTTGAAGGTCAAGAATGAATGACTCACGGGCAGTCGCATTTCTTTCTGCCTCTTTCAGTCCCTCTGCGTTGTGTTAGTGAGGTTGGTTAATAGAAGCCATCAAGGAGACAGTGGCCGGTGTTAACTCTGTCCAACCTTGGCCAGCAGGATTAGTAAGTGACTTGAAAAAATAACTCCTCATCTTCTATTTAGCAATTGACCTTCTGAATCAGTTTGGTTTTCAATACAGTGGCTCTAGAATAATAGAAGGTGGGAATTAAAGGATTTTCATGCTGACTTTGCCTTCAACCTGTCCCAGAATCTCAGAGAGTAGCAGAGAGGTACTTAGCTGAGGGAAAAATCTTGGATGGTATTTAGAGACCCTTACTCCTCTTACAGTCTGGGAGTCTACATGCGTCCTTTACAGAGCAGGGGCAGGGGCGTAACCACTGATTCAGGCTTGGAGATAACAACTCACATCTTTGCCTGAGGCCAAGGGCAGCTCTCCTGGGAGCAGGATGCAAGGTTGCCTTAGAGCACAGCAGCAGAAAGTGTCAGAACCAGGAGGCAGGGATCTGACTTAACTCTCCTCCTTGTCACCTGTGCTTTGAATACTCTGATAAGCTGCTAGCCCTGTGAGCACCCCAGTTTCCTCTCCTATAAAATGGACAATAACTACGTGTGTGAGCTCTTTCTAGTGCAAACTTTAACACACGGGAAGACCACTAGTATGGTTCTACAGGGGTTAGTACACAGTTTATGGGAAAAAGAATTTCAAGGTGATAATTTTTAAAAATTCTTGGTATGCAAGTTTTTTTTCTTGACTATTCCCCCCAGCTCCCACAAATGATAAATCTCACTTGTCGGATCAAGGTTTCTGAGTGCCTTATCTAGAATAATGATGGGACTAGAAATTTCTTGGTAGTCCTGCAGCTTTATGTATTTTAAATACCCTGAATGTCCTTTTCACTCTAATATAATATAATCGCAGAAATAAGAAGTGTGATGTAAATAATCAGCATTGTCTGCACCTCTTTTTTTTTTTTTTTTTTTTTGGTTCGGCCAGGGCCGGGTTTGAACCCTCCACCCTCGGTATATGGGGCCAGCGCCCTACTCGCTGAGCCACAGGCACTGCCCTGTCTGTACCTCTTTTACGTACCAGCGCAGCCCTCCTTGGCATGCCCCTCCCACACCTGTGTGCTCAACCTCTCCAAGCTGGTAGGGCTGGTGTTGCCCTCCTCACTCCTGACTGGAGGGCGAACCAGTAAAAAAGGAAGCAAATTCAGTTATGTAAAGCACATTCTGGGTGAGGAAAGGCAAGCATGTGTTTCTGCTTGAATGAAAGTGCTCCCCCCTACCCCCCACCGGCTTGTCCTCCCATCAGGACACGTCATAAATCAGAGAGACCTTGGCAATCGCAGCTCCTACCTCTTCATTTTCCAAGTAAGTGGCTCAGGCTCAGAGCAGAGAAGGGGCTTTGCTAGGGTCACGATGGCCGGCTCGCGGCAGAGTCAGGATTCAAGCACCATCTCCCGACTTCTTCACTGCACCAGACGTCGAGAGAGCACAGAGAACCTAAAAGAAGAAAGAAAGAAAATAGATCTTTTGGGAATATCTCGGGCTTCTGGTTTTCAAGGACAGTTTTAGGAAAAGTAGCAATGATGCCTCAAAAGCTATGGTAGCTAGTTTGAATGAACTTATGTAATAAACATTTACCACAGAACATGTGTCAGCAGACACCTGCCAGCTCTGAACATTGGCACCAAAGCTGCTTTCATTGTCAAAGAAAAGAGGGGAAAAAGGAACTTGGCTGTACAAAGCTGGCAGACGTTTATACTAGAAAATTCAGAGGTAATTTCTGGAGCAACAGAAACACATTTTTAGAGTCTTTTAAAATTTATTGAAATTCAATTGTTGAAGAAGGGAAGAACTCTAAGGACAAATGGTGACCTAAGGCCTCTTTCAGACCCCTATATTTTCTGTCTGCCTTGGTCACAGGCTCCTGGAAGCCTCAGGATTGGCGGAGCCAGAGGTTTCCCAGAGCGAAGTCTGAGGTCACGGATCTTTATCTAGGGACCATAGAAACACATCCGGGAGCACCTTTGGTTCTCACTGAAAGAGCAT
This sequence comes from Perodicticus potto, assembly GCA_963574655.1. NCBI lineage: Eukaryota > Metazoa > Chordata > Mammalia > Primates > Lorisidae > Perodicticus > Perodicticus potto. The sequence continues at coordinate 45,991 of CAUYRH010071937.1, forward strand.
TTCATTAGCAGAACACAGCCAGAGTCAAAGACACATGGACATTAGTCAGTCAAACTGAGACCATCCTCACAAAGAGCATTCTTTGGCCTATATTGGAGGTCAACCGAAATCAACAGAATGGGACAGGTGCCAACTATGTGGCCACTTCCCTTTGGCTACACATGAATTTTTGAACTGCAAGATTTTTTCTTTGTTTACTCATTTAATAGTTATTATTGGGAGAGCATTGGACCAGAAAACCTGTTGCACTAGCAGGTGTAACAAGCTCTTTGAACCTCAGTTTCCTCACCCGTAAAATGCTATTCATGACCTGCTGTGCAGACCTCACCTAGTTGGTGAGAGCACTCAACGAATGTCACGTGGAAGTGCTTTGCAATCTATTGTTGCTGCTCTTTGGTCTCCACCAGTGTGCTGAGCACCAAAAGATTTCAAAAGAAAAGTAAGAGGTGGGCCCTTTCCTTCAGGAATTTACAACCCAGTGTTGTGAAACCAAGACACATCCCTAAAAAACATACGTGTGTGTTTGTGTGCGTATACATTTATAAAACATCTCAAGGCTGTGAAGTATTTACCTCTTAAATGATAATTGAAGACTCTGAGGCCTCTAGGAATGAAAAGAAGGTGGAGATCATTAATGGAGTGGAGAAGCTGGGAATGTCTCCAGAAGGATATCAGGCTCAAGTCAGGTGGTGAAGCAGACAAAGAAGAAGGCCTTTATGGGAACAGCCCCAGAACCAGAGTCAACTGTGGGGTTCTCTCAGTAGACTTTGGATAAACCAACACACTTAGAGTTGGAACTCTCACTCAGGCTGGGGGTATGGATTTAAAAATTGAGGAGACATAAGGGAGAGACTGGTCAGTTTTTGGAGCACTGATAGGTGATAATGAAGAGATAATTTGGAATGACCATGTAAAGACTGAACTTCCAGAGAAACACAGGAGGGAAGATGGCTGCTGTTTGATATGGTTCTGGGCCAGACCAAGGAAAAAGAGAAAGAATTACAGTAGATCCTCCATAGTCGACCATCTCCCTACATTGACCACCTCCTTAGTTTTCACAGATGGGACAGGCACCACAGGTACTGGATGGAAGTTCCTTATGTTGACCACCTCTGTGTGTTGACCAGTTTGTCACGGTCCCTTGGGTGTGCTACCATCTACCTAAGTGAAAGATAGTTCTTTTGCGGGGGAACTACAAGTAATATGACTTGTCTTTCCTTTTCTTTGGTGACTAAACGATGGGATTTGACTTAAATTGGGCAAGGAGGGACAAAAGGTAGGGAGCCTCACTATATGTTCATTGGAAGATTCTTGAGAACCCAAAGTAGTCTCACAGTGTCCGTCTGTCTATCAAAAGGGATGTGAGTTTGCTAACTGGTCCATAGAGTCAGAGATGATTAGAGCTGGGCAGGACCTGGAAGGTCACTGGGTTGCCCATGCAGCCAATTTAACAATTTCCACAGCAATTTCTCCAGAAGAAGTGCTCTTCCAGAACCTCTTTAATGAGGAACAGCTTCCCAATGTTGGATGTGTCTGTAGCCTCACAAATTTTTGTTTGAGTTTTTGTGAATTTTCCTGGTGAGCTCTCTCATGGGTCCCCAGGTTCACACAGAACCCATCAAACCCGTCTACATGTTATTGAATCTGCCATTTAGCTGAAGACGCAGGCTCTGTGTGCCGGAGTTTTCCTCACCATGCTCCTTTAAAAAGTACCCTTTATATTGAATAAGTGCCTTGAAACATCATCAATTCTATTTTTATCGATCACTTGACACAAAGACCAGAGAGTTGGATCCTGGACCTTACCAAGGGGGGAAAAGAAGAATGGTGGGATCCTTATTCACTTCAACTGGGAAATGCTTCTGCTCTTACTCAAAATTCAGGTCCCAAGAAACCTGTGAAATAGGTGTTTTCATCTCTTTGCTTTTCCAAGTGGTCAGCTGGCTACCTTTCTAGGCATTTGGTGTCAAAAATCAAATCCAGGGAGTGGGAAGTTTGATAAGATTCAGAATAGTCTTGCCAAATATCACAGCAGAAGGGATAAAGTTAGCTCAGTCAAAGTGGGTAGCAAAAATTAAACTTATGGTAGATGTACTATATATTTGGATCAGAAAAGGGCTTTGGCCAATAGCAGCTAATATTAGTAAAATATAAAAACAAAAGAAAAAAAAATAGTAAAAAAACAGTAAACCATGAAACACATTCTCTCTCTTTTTAGAAAAGTTTTGGTAGTTAACATCGAAGCAAAAGATCTTGTTTTATTTTATGCAATAAGTGCAATAATTTGCAAAAATATATATGTAAATGCTGCCACTGAACAAATAAAACTACCATAAAACTAGAAAAAAAATTATAGAAAGTGAAATCAGTCTAGTATTTTTGAAATGTCTTAGTTGGTACAGGAAAAATACAGAAGATCTGTGTAAATACACTATCTCCCTGAGATGGGTTTTCATCATTGCCTAAGCCAGTTATATCGGCCACGGTCTGTTTCAGGCTATGCGGTAGGAAATCTTTAGCTCTCACCTTTAAGTTGAGAGCAGAAAGGAAAATCTTTAACAGAAACATAAAAAATGTTCCATCAGATCAAAACAAACAAGCAAACAAACAGAAGCAGGTCATTTTTCTCTTTTTGGCACTGGGGAGGACCATATGCTTCCAGAGATGGGGATTTAAAAATAGCCTGTCACACAGCTCGCATTGTAGCCAATGGACATGACGGGGGTGGGAAGGATTGCTTCACACTTAATAATAGTGACACTTCAAGTTCATACCAGCCTCTCTGTTTTCAGAGTAACCAGAAGTACTTTTCAGGCTTTTTTTTTTTTTTTATCTTTAAAAAATCTAGTGTCCTTCCTACCCCTGTAAATTGAATCAGTACAATTCTCCCCACTTTAGAGAGAAGACAATTAAGGCATCCAAAATTCATGGCACTGCCTCAGCATTACAGAGTGACTCAGGAATCCGTCCTGTGCTGGCCCAAACTCGCTGGGCGGCCGCAGCAGCAGCCCCTCCTGGGCCTGTGAGAGCTGCGGGCTGGTAGGATGTTGCACAAAAAGCAGGGAAAGTTCCTCCTGTGGCCTCTGTTTTGAAATGCACTGCCTTTCCTTGTAAGCATTTCATCAGTTTCTAATTTTTTTTTTTTTCAGAGACAGAGTCTCACTTTATTGCCCTCAGTGGAGTGCTGTGGCATCACAGCTCACGGCAACCTCCAACTCCTGGGCTTAGGTAATTCTCTTGCCTCAGCCTCCCGAGTAGCTGGGACTACAGGCACCCACCACAACGTCCGGCTATTTTTTTGTTGCAGTTTGGCCGGGGCCAGCTTCGAACCTGCCACCCTTGGTATATGGGGCTGGCGCCCTACCCATTGAGCCACAGGTGCCGCCCCATCAGTTTCTAATTTTAAGGTAAATTGTTTATGAGCCATGGTGATCTATATCTGCTCACGTTGAAATCAGTCTCGAACCAGTAAATGCCTTAGATTTGCATTCGGTGCCACCTTACAGAGTCATAACAACAATGTAATTTTTTACACCTCCATACACTTGAAAATATTTTACATTTACTATCCCAACAGATCTGTGTTAGAAGCTGTAATTGAGGCTAGGCAGGAGTTATGATGAGAGGCAGCAGAGACGCAGGGGATGACAGAACCTTCTCATCTGGTGATCGCCACGGAAACTGATCAAAACCCAGGTGTTTTCTCTGCACGTCTTGAATATTTTCCTGCTAGCCGCACCGCCTCCCGGGTCTGAGAATGTGAGGATGCCCGGCTGTAGAGTGTGTGTGCTCAGGAGTGACTCTTCTACCCACATTGGTGCCCAACATTCAGTGCATAATCGTTTGCATAACCCTGAAGTGACTATTCTAGATGTGGCAGGAACCAGGAAAAATCACTAATGAGCTCCCTTTGTGGAGGGATGGAAAGCTCTTGGCTCACAGATGGGGCCTGGCAGACCGTTTGGAGCTTTGTGGAGCACAGTGATGTTGTTACTGCAGCCCCAACACCCATTCCAACCTTAACTCCCTCAACCCTGTGCCCCGCATCCCCCTCCTACTGCTTTCCCTTTTATTGTACCTGGCAAAACCCCACTCCTGGACAAATATGACCTTCCTCTCACCCCTCCTTTGCTCGCACCTAAACAGGAGAATGTTGGCAAGAGCGTTGCACACCATGCCGACCCGTGCAGTTCAAATCTGTCACCACAAACCCAAAGTGGACCCAGACAAAGAGCCAGAGGGCTAGACAACACGTATAGAAAATTCACTTTTCAGTCTCTGAACCAACTCTGTCACATGTTTAGCTCCTTCCTGAAATGTCTACCATGACCTGCCTTTTCCATTCCCTAGGATTATGATCTTTCTTCTTTGCTGCGAGGGGAGAATTATTTTTTCTTTCCACTACCACCTCCTTAACCCACCTGTGTCTATATCCACATACTCTGCCTCTGTACTGTAGTGGGGCAAGTGTGATGGCTTCTGAGGACAGCTTTCCATTTGTCCTTTGGGTCCTACCTCCTTTCCTGTATGTCTCTCCTCAATATTAATTTCTTTCTTTCTGTCTCTCTCTCTCTTTGTGTGAGTGTGAGAGAGAGTGAGAGACACACACACACACACACAGTCTCACTCCGTTGCTCTGTTGCTCAGGGTGGAGTGCAGTGATGCGATCTTAGCTCACTATAACCTTGAACTCCTGGACTCAAGTGATGGTCCTGTTTCCGCCCTCCGAGTAGCTAAGACTCCAGGCACGTGCCACCATACCTGTCTAATTTTTCTTTCTTTCTTTTTTTTTTTTTTTTGCAGGGACATGGTTCATTATGTTGTCCCAGGCTGGTCTTGTATTCCAGGCCTTGATCCTCCTACCTTGGACTCCTAAAGCTCTGGTGTTATAGGTGTGAACCACTGTACCCAGCTGCAACATCAGTTTCTGACATTCCGTTCTATCTGTTCCATCAGCACAGGAATATACCTTTATGAAAGCCATAAAGACAACAGTGCTTCCTGGGCTTACATGTTCCTCTAGCTACCACCCCATTTCTTTGATGCCTTCACGTAAAATCCTTAAAACGTAGGGTCTGCATTTCTTGTCTCTACTTCTTCAGCTCCCATTCTCTCCTCAAGTTGGCTCAAATTTCCTTCTGACCCCATCACTCCACTTAAGCAGCCCTCATCAAGGTCCTCAGTGACCTACACGTTACTAACTGGACTGTTCAGCAGAATTTGACATGGTCAAGCTTTTATACTTCTTTACACACATTTTCACTAGGCTTCTGTGTTTCCATACGGACCTGGTTTGCCCTTCCCTTTCTTTCTCCTTGTCTGGCTCTCACTCTTCCTGGATCAACTCATTGAGTCCCATAGCTTTAAAATATCATCTATATGCAGATTAACTCCAAATCTCTGCCTCTAACTGGCTTCTCCCTTGGCTCTAGCCTTGAAAATTCTACTTGCATATGTAATAGGCATTTCACAGAAACCCTGACCCAACCCAAACCGGTGATGTTCTCCTTCCCACCCCCAGGTCCTCCTTTCCATGTCACCCCCTCACAGTACCTGGGCTCCTACCTGTTTGTTCAAGGTAAATCACTAAGGGTCATTCTAACTTCCTTTACTTCCCTGAAACCTCGTGTTTAATCATCGCCCTACCAATTTTACGTCTAATATGTGCCGATTTAGACTATTTGCCTTGCCTTCTCCACTGCTCATGACCTTATTATAAGTCACCGTCATGTTCCTCCTGCCCAGTTTTGTCCTCTGTAATCAGCTTGTCATGCAGCAGCCAGACTGATGTTTCTTAAGGATAATTTATGACTTCACCCCTTTGCTCAACCCTCTCACCACGAGCTGTGGCTCTACGTGTTCTGGCCCTGCCTACATGACCAGCATCGCCCCTTCCACTCTCAGCCTCATTCGTGATTATTCACTGGTCTGTCTTTCCTTCAAACTTGACAGACACTTTCTGATCTGAAGACCTTTCACGTACTTTCCCCCCTGTTTGAATGCTCTTCTTCCAGGTCCACAATGGCTGCTTTACCTAACTCTGAGTACAAATGCCATCCCCTTAGGGTCAAGACATCTGACAAATATTGACCTTTTTCAAGGTCAGCGTCCTCTCTCTAGGACCAGGTAAGTAAGCATCCTACCCCCCATGGAGAAGCATTTTCACTGAGCTGAATTTCAGTGAATTATACCCTCAACTTTTATAGTGCATTGAAATAAAAATTGAAATTTGTTACTATATTGTCTTTTGTGGTTTCTGAGAATATTATTTACTATGTTGCTCAGTGACATTTTCTATAAAGCCCCGTACAAGGAATTCTTTTAGATCTAAGTGCTAGAAAATCTGTACTTCCCTTAGAATTGATTATGACACACAAATTTAACTTTTTTTTGGCTTTGTCAACATGAATCTAAAAGTCAAAATTTTGACCGCTTTATTGAAAATATGTAAGGCTTCATGACTTTGTTGTCTTTCTATACAACACTGTCCTTAGAACTTTCTAGAATCATGGCAATATTCTATACATCATGTCCAATAAGCAGCTACAGGCCCCATGAGGACACTGAGTACTTAACATGTGGCTAATAAACCTGAGGAACTAAAATTTTTCACTTTATTTAATTTTATTTAATTAAAATTGACACATGTTCCTGGTGGCTACCACGTTAAACAGCATGAGCCTGGATAACCTATGTTCTATTTTCTAAGATACTAGAATTTATTTTTATGGACTTATTTTTATTATTCATTATCGTATTTCCTATAAGTTGCCTCAACTTTGTAGCTGTAAAAATAGAGAGGAAGAAAGCCCATTTGCATGAGTAATTGACTTTGCAGGGTTTGTATATCAGCATGTTTATAGGCTTGGGAGAAGTGGTCAGTGTATGCAAACTCTGAGTCTTAAATCCTACCTGTCTGTGAGCTCTGCAGAAAGAACACCAGCAAAGGCCTGAGATTCAAGTGCTGGTCTTTGTTTCACTATGACCACGTGTGGCTCTGAGTGAACGGGGGATTCAGTATGTTCACACACAAAGGGAATTTCTGGATGGGTGGCCACATATACGACCTCTTTCCCCATTTCCATACTTTCTGAAGCCAGAAAGGCTGGCCCTTTGCTAGCTGCCCGAAACACAAGGCAAACCTTTGAGAAGTCATCTAATTTATCTTCAAGAAATAGGGATAGTTCTGTCTTTAAAATGTCTTTCAGGAGCCGTGGGTAGTGGCTGATACCTGTAATCCTGGCACTCTGGGAGTCTGAGGTGGGTGGATTGCCTGAGCTCAGGCAATCCAGGCCAGCCTGAGCAAAGCAAGACCTCATCTCCACAAAGAGAAAAACTAACCGAGCATGGTGGTGGGCGCCTGTAGTCCCAGCTACTTGGGAAGCTGAGGCAGGAAGACCACCTGAGCCCCAGAGATTGAGGCTGCTGTGAATTATGAAGCCATGGCACTCTCCCCAAGGATGACTGAGTGAGACTCTGTCTCCAAAAAGAAAGAAAGTCTTTCAGGAAGGAAAACCTAGGCTAAATATTTAGGAATTTGGTGCTTTTTAATGTCGAATGAAGTATCATAACCTTCAGTGCATCAAAGCACAAGTCTGAAGTAGGAAGACTTGGGTTCTGGTCCTAGTTCAGCAACTAACCAGCTGTGTGACTTGATTGGGTCAAAGTTTCCTCTTTTCTCAAATGGGTCTGGCATTAGCTATTCTCTTAGTTAACATTCATTAAATACTTAGAATGTGCTGAGGTGCATTACCTTATTTAGTCCAGTACAGGTTAAGAATATTATCTCTATGTCAAAGGCAAAAGAAACTGAGCTCTGATGTTTCCTGAATACACATGGAGGTGCTATCTGAATCCCATAGTCTGGATTCAGGACCCACTTTCTCACCTATTTTGCCCTCTCTAGAATTTTGTCTTTTCATGGGCCAGAACACCCTTGTTTTTCTGGGTGGACAAGGAGTTATCTTAATCCTTTGAATAAAAACTTCCCAAATTCGGGCCTCAAATGGGCCCAAATATTGTGTCTTCAGTCCTTAGAGTGGCCAAGAAGGCTCAATATAGCCAGAATTTGTGAGTTGGTTGCCAGCAGGGAAGAATGGCCTTATTTATTTGCCCAGTATGCTATACAAATAATCACTTTCTGAGTATATGGGGAAAAGTGTCAGGAAGCATGTGGGATGAGGCATATGTCAGGACAAAGATTTAGCTTAGACTTATCACAAGTCATGTCACGCACGTTTCACAAGGTCCTATCACAAAGGGATGCTTTGTTGCACAAGCCTCAACCATCACCTTGATCGTCTCTGTATCTTCAACATGTTGATCCCAAAATCTGGCCCTGAACTGATCTTCAACACGTGATTGACTTTGCTCGTTGGTAGAACAGCTCTATGTGCTTACAATCATGGAAAACTAGAGCCATGGGCACTTTAGCAAGTCTAAGTGCAGTCCAAAGAGGGTAGCGGATTTTTTCAAGGTCAGCGTCAGAGCTGGTACTCCATCCTTGGTCAAGAGCCCTTTTTCCCTTCCCTGGCTGGTAGTCAGGGGGACTGCCTTAGGACAGGGGCAAGGTACATGTGACTGAAATTCTGTCTTGCCTATGCAGATGGCAGGAGCAGTGAGGCACCAGTGATGAGTGGAAGAACCTGCCTCCCTGGGCTCCATCACAGGCTGCAGACCCGTGCGAATCACCCAGCCTACTCTGAGCCACACACCAGAGGCCACAGCAGCACATGGGAAAGTGAGAGGAAGTGGAAATGTGCGAGCGGAGGGCTCAAAGTTGACGGGCTCACCACCGGAAAAAAAAAATAAAAATAAACACTCTCAGAAATAGTGTAACTGATATGCAAAGAAGATCAAAACAAGCGTTTTAAAATATCTTGGCTGCTCTGGAGGAGGTGGGGGTGGTAAGTGGAGCAAGGTTGCAAATGTGCAGTTAGGGGGAGGGGAGCAGTCAGGTGGGAGGGTCACTGTAGCCTGCCAGGCCGGCACTTTGGAACCCAAGGGTATTTCAAATGGAAATGAGGCACTCCCAAGTACAATGTAAGAAACATTGAACTCATAGAAGCTGAGAGGAAAATGGTCATGACCAGAGGCTGAGGCGTGGAGGTTTGGGATGACGGTCAAAGGATGAACAATTGCATTTAACCTGCCACCTTCGATATAAATGCAATTGTTTATCCTTTGACCGACAGCTGAACTGCAAAACAGAAAAATAGCCGGGCTTTGTGGCAGGCGCCTGTAGTCCCAGCTACTCGGGAGGCTGAGGCGAGAGAATCTCCTAAACCCAGGAGTTGGAGGTTGCTGAGAGCTGTGTGACACCACGGCACTCTACTGAGGGCAATAAAGTGAGACTCGGTCTCTACAAAAAAAAAAAACAAACAAAAACAATTGTATTTAGACGAGGCAAAGCAATTCTAGAGATCCTATTGCACATCGTGGTGAGTAGAGTTAATAACAATATCTTGTATACTGGACAATTACTAAGTGAGTAGACGGTAAGTGTTCTCATCACCTATACACACAAATATAAATGTGTGTAAATATAAATAAATATAAGGTGACACATATATCAATTAGCTTGATTTAGCCATTCCATAATGTATGCATATATCAAAACATCATTTAGTACACCACAAATATGTGCAGTTTTAATTTATCCGTTAAAAAATAGTAAAGAAAGGAAAGTTGGGAGGTATAAATTCCCCTGGATAGCTCAGAGGCAAATATGAACTTGGGAGCAAAAACTCTGAAGTCCCTCAGCCCCAAACTCCTCCCTCTTCATCTGTCTTGCTGTTCCCTGAAATCCTGCCTTATCTGGAATCATGGACACTTGTTCCAGGGCAGGGCTCAGACAGGCCAGCAGTGGAGGCACCAGAAAGTCCACCCAACTTAAAGTGGCTTACCTTCAAGGCTCATGTTCCATTATTAAGGTCTGGAGCTGAGCAAACTCGGGAAAGACAAACTCCCCAGTCTAGCAAAGTGAAGTTCTCTTTCCTTTCAACGTGTCACAAAGAACGGCAGAGATGCATTGTCTTTAAAGGAGAATGTTTTTATTTTGAAATTTGTTCCTGAAATGGGAAACCAGAAGGTTAGTGCCGGCTGCTTTAAACTGCCTCCACTATCCCTAATAATAGTCCAAGGATCACAGGGCATTTCCAGGGTCCGGAGGCCATCGGCCATCGGTCAACAGCATAGGTACAAAAGGGAGTGTTTGCTCCTCTCCAGGCCCCAATGGTCCCATGTGTTTTAACAGAGGAAATATACTAGGTAGGGGAATGGAGGGTGGAGGAGGGGGTGGCTTGGCCTTTGGAAATTAGTCATCACTCTTATGGGTCTAGCATTTACACTTATAAAGCACTTTCACACATGCTATCTAGTGGGATGGGCTGTGCGGGGACGATCACACACATTTTCTTGTTTAGAAAACTGAGGCTCTGGGCGGTGCCTGTGGCTCAGCGAGTAGGGCACCGGCCCCATATACCGAGGGTGGCGGGTTCAAACCCGGCCCCGGCCAAATTGCATCAAAAATCAGCTGGGCGTTGTGGCGGGCGCCTGTAATCCCAGCTACCTGGGAGGCTGAGGCAGGAGAATCGCTCAAGCCTAAGAGGTGGAGGTTGCTGTGAGCTGTGACTCCACAGCACTCCACAGAGGGCGAGAGAGTGAGACTCTGTCTCTACAAAAAAAAAAAAAAAAAA
>CAUYRH010071940.1:0-27089 GCA_963574655.1 Perodicticus potto
TTGTTCTTTTCTTGCTAATATGTTTGAGTTCTCTGTGGATTCTGGTTATTAAACCTTTGTTGGAGGCATAACCTGCAAATATTTTCTCCCATTCTGAGGGCTGTCTGCTTGCTAAACTTACTATGTTCTTGGCTGTACAGAAGCTTTCTTTCTTTTTTTTTTTTTTTTTGTAGAGACAGTGTCTCACTTTATCACCCTTGGAGGAGTGCCGTAGCGTCACAAAGCTTACAGCAACCTCCCACACCTGGGCTCTTGCCTCAGCCTCCCGAGTAGCTGGGACCACAGGCACCCGCCACAACGCCCGGCTATTTTTCTGTTTTGCAGTTAGGCCGAGGCTGGGTTTGAACCCGTCACCTTCGGTATATGGGGCCGGCACCCTACTCGATGAGCCACAGGCGCCGCCCTGTACAGAAGCTTTTTAACCAGTGAGTTTTTAAAGGGAATAATGTACATGATGCTGAAGAAAGAAACATTTATATTTAATTATATTCATATTCTTTTATTTTTTTCTTTCAAAGAAACATTAAAATTAAGTCATTTCTACTTGTATAGCAGTTAACTTTTAATATTTCTTTTTTAGATTCCACTTCTACTTCTGCTGCAAAATTTCACTTTATCTCGTATTAAGAGATAATTAATTAAGAATTAATTAATTCCATTAACTATTCAATGGAATTATCTTTTGTTCAAGGATAGCATACGCGTTTTTTATAAATAAAGAGAAAAACCATTTTTATAAGTTGAAAATTGATCCAGGTCCTTGAAATAAAAAGTAAATGTTTTATTGCATAGGAGAAAGTATCTTCCCTATAAACCTTTTCATTTTGCAATTGTTGCCCTGTAAGGTATTAGCATAATAGTGCCCTTTCTGACCTCTGAATACAGAAGCATGACTTAGCTGTGGCATTCTGCCTAACGGCACCCTGGAAGATAGATACACTTTTCAACATGACATATGTTTAAATATGTTTTGCACAAATCAGAAGGTTGATTTGTAAATGCATCAATAACAAGATTCTAAATAGGCTGAAACTTGCATTTGTTTGGTTTATCAAAATTATATAAATTCAATGTTAATAGTTTTCATTACTTTCATTTTTCAACCAACAGTTATTTCTTTTTTATTTCATTGTGGTTTATTCTACTCTATACTTTAAAAAAATTCAAAATGTTAAGGGAATACAGGTGTTCATGGTTACTTGGATTGCTTTTGTAATGCTTGAGACACAGGTATAAATGTGCCCATCACTCAAATAGTGTACCTGTCAGGGAAGTTTTCAACCCTTCCCCTCTCTTCCTTCACCCTTGCTTGGTTTCCTCTGAGTTTGTGCCGTCTGTGTATGTCTGTGCTCACTGGGTAGTTCCCAGTGAATAGTGAATTTATGTGATGTTTGTTTTTCCATTATTTAGATGCTTCACCTAGGATAATGTTTTCCAGTTCCATCCAAATTATTATCAATGACATTAGTTCATTTTTTTCTATGAAATAGAGTAACAATCTAAAAATATAATTGCATAATAATCCATGGTATACATATACCACATTTTGCTTATCTACTTACGAATTGATGGGCACTTGGTTTGATAGTGCATATTTGCGATTGTAATTGTGCTGCAAGAAACATTCAAGTTCACATGTCTTTTTGATCAAATGACTTCTTTTCCCTTCAGTAAATAACCAGTAATGGGATTGTTGGATCAAATTGTAGGATACTTTTAAGTTCTTTAGGAATCTCCATACTCTTTTCCACGTAGGTTATACTAATTTGCAGTCCCCTCAATAGTCAGTAAGTATTCTTTTCTCTCTGCAGTCATGCCAGCATCTATTATCTTTGGACATTTTATTAAAAGCCATCCTGTAAATGGTAAGGTGATCATTATATGGTTTTAATTTGCATTTCCCTGATGATTAGTGACATTAAAACTTTTTCATATGTTTATTGGCCATTTGTCTATCTTCTTTTGAAAAGCTTCTGTTCATGTCTTTTGCAAACTTTTTAATGGGGTTGTTTTTTTCTTGCTGATTTATTTAAGCTCTTTGTAGATTCTGGATATTAGCCCTTTATTTGATGTATAGTTTGCAAATATTTTCTCACATTCTGTAGGTTGTCTATTTACTCTGTTGATTATTTTCTTAGCTGTGCAAAACATTTTTAATTCAGTTAAGTCTCCTTTACTTACTTTTGTTGTTGCTATAATTGCCATTGGGGTCTTAGTCAAATTCTTTGCTTAGGCTACTATCCAGAAGAGATTTTTCTTCATTTTCTTCTAGAATTCTTATGGTTTTATACCTTAATGTAAGGCTTTTCTCCATCTTGAGCTAATTTTTGTGAGTAGTGAGAGAAATGGATCCTATTTTATTCTTCCTCATGTGGCTAAGTTTTCCAGCACCATTTGTTGAATAGGGCTCTTTTTCCCCAGTGTATGTTGTTGTCTGCTGTGTCAAAGATCACTTGGCTGTATGTGGATGGTTTTATATCTGTGTTCTCTGTTCTGCTTCATTGGTCTATGTCTCTATTTTTGTGCCAATACCAGGCAGCGTGGTTACTATAACCTTGTAGTTTGAAATCTGGTAATGAGATGTCTCCTGATTGTTCACAGCAAAATTCTATCAGACTTACAGGGAGAGCTGGTACCCATACTACAGAAATTATTCCACATAATGAAAAGGAAGGAATCCTTCTCAACTCATTCTATGAAGTCATTATCACTTTGATGCCAAAGCTAGGGAGGACACAATAAGAAAATAAAAGTACAGACCAATATCGCTTATGAGTAAAATACTAAAACCAAATTCAACAGCACATCAAAAAAAAAAGTCTACCTTACCCAGGGTGGTTCAACACATAGAAAAAAATGTGGTTCATCACATAAACAGAAGCAAAAACAAAGACCATATGATCATCTCATTTTCTCCCACTTTAGACACCTGACTATAACATCCATTTAGTGTTTTAACACTGTTTATTCCAACATCATAAATAGTTAGGAAATCGGTTAACCATATATCACCCCCCTCATTTAGTCTAATATCTAAGTTCTGGAAGGCCTTTCTAGGAGATTAGTAAACTAATAAGAAATGATAATTGGAAGCACCTTATTAATGTCCAAGAATGGTGTAACTTGATATTCTTTGTTCTTACAGGAGTATTAATTGCCATTCACAACTGGATAAAAATTCTAAATATACTAGTTTATGTTTTGATTCATTTAATATTTTGCATTTTGTCCATTTCTGCATAGCCAAAATGGATTCTACTCAACCTTGCCCCCATTATTTTATTGAGTCACACATTACCGAGTATATTGTTTTGAGCATGTATACAATGTTCAGAAAACATAGTTTCTGTAAAAATATATGTAGAAGCTAAATTAAAGTTTAAAGCACATGATCATAATTCACTGTTTAGCTTGAATAAAATGCATTATACTGAAGCAAAGTAATTAGAGTTGTCATTTACCTAATAATTGATGCTAATTGCTTTCAAGGGATTATATACTCCAACCCATTTTTAATGGCAGTGGAATTATTTCACCCTGCCATAGCATTATTAGTGTTAATACTAATGATTTTCGTATTTTCCTTATATAGTTCAAGATGTCATCTTGTTAACAAGAATTCTTTATCAGGGATAAAAATGTATGTTGCTAAATTGACAGGATAACCATTTGTTTTCTGTTTTTTATCTCACTAAAAAATGATGCCAACTGCAATGTTTGACTGCTTTCAGTGTCAGGGAAAACCAAATAAAATTCCTTTTCTGAATATATGGTCAAATTTATTTTACTTTCCATTTAAAATCAACACTTCATAATTAATTAGACTACTTATGCATATGTAGATTTAACTGACTGAATTAAGTCCCAAAGTATTAGCTCATGGTAAGGTATATTTTTTGAAATTAACACTATATATGTATTACAATTTATTCTTCTTTCTCCTTATTCTACAGAGAAATGATGAAGAGGCAGTCGTGGATAGGGGTGGAACTCGTTCTATTCTCAAAACACACTTTGAGAAAGAAGATTTAGAAGGTAAGACATTTTTTGTTGTTGTTGTTGTTGGGATATCTATTGGTGTGCTTTCCAAAAGTATTTTGAAGAGAAATGTGAGGTCTGTCACATTGTAGAGAATTGTGGAAGTTGATATAAGAGTAATATTAGTGCACTAGTGGTGGAGGGGAATATATCTGATTGTTATGGTCAGGAAAGCCAATAATCAGAGCTGCAAACAATGAGCAATGCAAACAAATTTAAAAGACATTTAGTGGACTCGCGTTATACAGGCACTGTGTTGTATGCCGGTCTTTCAATAATCCTTGCTTTAAGGAATTGTCATCAATTGGGAAATGAAAAAGTGATGACAAAGCAGCATATTAAGTTCTATACGTAGTATGAGAGGTGAGTATAGGACAGGAGGGTATCTAACTTGGCCTATGTTGTCAGAGTAGGCTGTCACTGGAAGAGAGCTAAGGACAATTGGAATTCTTGTTTTACTTGTATGTGTGTGTGTGTGTGTGTGTATATATATATGGCAGGTGAAGGGGCAGCAAATTCAACTAGTATGATCAAATGGTTAACTGTTAATGTTTCTGCACTTCAGTTCTCTTAATTGTTAAAATAAGGATAGCAATGGAATATATTCCCTAAAATTTGCATGAGAGTTAAGGGAAAAGTACTCAGAACAGAGTTCCCATAAGAGTTAAGTAAGTATTGACAATTATTGTTATACCCTAAATTAATGTACTTACAGCATTAGTTTGCCTTTATTTTTTAACCAAAACTTATTCTTAGTGAAATACAAGGTATATAGTATTTGTAGTCTTTTGACTGAAAAGTGAAACTAACGTGATCCCAAGAACAAATAATCAGAGAAATCCCCTAATAAACCACTGAGCTGAGAGGTATAGGTTTTTTCACTTTAAGCATTATAATGTAGCCATTTAAATTATAATTAAATTCATTGTTCTTAGATCTTATCTTTTGCCACAATTACATAACAGCAGAGTCATTGTAATATTCAGAGACAACTTTCAACAACTATTCCTGTTCCGTGCCTGACATTTTGCTTGGTACACAAAAAATACCTAGACCAGAGGAAGTTATACTCATTGTATTAACTTAGTGATTTATATCGAAGTGAGCCAAATCTTGAAAAATCTAAACTCATAATGGATAATATAAAAATAATTTCTCTTTGTGTGAAATTTCATTATATTACATTTTTTTTCAATAGCATAGTTACCTTCCTCCTTACATCATGCCATGGCAAGCTGTTCTTATATTCACTAAACACACACCAAAAGCCCCAAGAAAGCAAGAAGTTAGACTAGAAATATACTCAATTCTGGAGAAAAGCCATCTTGTTTAAAGATTATGATGCATATTGTATATAGGTAATTGGAAGTTAACAATTACTAATTTATAAATAATTATAGTAAAATGCAAAATGGTTCTTTTATACAGGAAATACATAATATATAATACAAAAGCAAAATTTACTAAGATCAGTTTAACTATTATATCTGCATACATTACATATATCTTCCTTTGCTAAGCATAGTTAGGGAATACAGGTGACAGCGTACAATGTTTATTAAAAGTCATTTCTTATTGGTAGAATGCAATTGAGTTAACCAGATTTTGTTCTATTTACTGATGTCAGTAGTGGATATTTTAATTCCAGAAGCTAATAATTGTGGCTAAGTCATTGGTGATTGAAATTAACTATAGAATGCACAGGTGATATACATTTTATAATTTTAAAGGAAAATAGGAATAAACTTTATTTTGACTTTCTAATATTTGTTCTGTCCCTAGACCACACTAAACAGACAAGCAATCTACCACTTGAAAATGCTGTGAAGGGTTCTGGTGTGATATTTCTCTCTTCTGTTATATTCTGTACTGTGTCTTTCCCACACACAATGATTTAATAGATCTGTTAGTGGTTCTGGATTGATACCCAGAAGTAGAAAATAATGCAAGCATGATATAATAGGTGTCATGGTTCAAGAAGAATCAGGTGGCAACAGAATATCAAGTGAGTGAGTGAGAGGGCCCAGTGAGAAAGGTGGCATTACCGAGGTAATGGTGATGGCAGTTTTCCTTTTCTGTTGTGTACTGCTATAACAGAATACCACCAACAAGATGATTTATAAAGTAAATAAATTTATTTCTCACAGTTCTGGAGACTGGGCAGTACAAGGTCAAGGGTCCGTATAAGTCAAGGACCATTGTGCTGTGTCATCCCATGGTGATAGGAGGAGGGGTAAGAGAGGGTGACGGAAATGGAACGATGGAATGCAGAGCCTCAAGCCCCCCCATAATCCACATTAATCCACTCATGAGAGTGGGGCCCTCGTGATCTTAACACCACCCTTTAGACCGAACTCCCATTGCTGTAGCATTGAGGATTAAGTTCCCGATTCATGCTTCTCAAGGGACAAATTCAAACCATAGCATCCTCCCTTTGTGCAATTAAAGGAAAAGAGAAGAACTACTTTTTAAAAGTTTCTTTAGTAGTATAGATAATGCACAGTAAATATTTTAAATGAAATATAGTTAGAAATTGCTATTGTAGACAAACATTTTTAACATATAAACCCTTCCTATAATAAAGATTTTAAATTAGAAAATTAGTGCTTCTCAGGATTTATGCATATATACTAAGCTAATAAAATTACCGTTATAATTTAACATCCTTAGTACAGCTTGTAGAAATGCCAGGTGGTTAAAAATATCTATAAAATCTCAGGTGCAATATATTTAATGGAAAATGATCAACTGCTCAATAACAACAGCTTGATGTAATATATTAATTTATTCATGTTTATTATGTATTCTGATGAATGTGTCAATTGTTTAATTCTCTCCCTCCAAACTTATTTCTTTTTTGTTGTACATGTTCTTTTTACCATTTTTATGTCTTCAACTACTACCTAAAATCAAATGAATACAATTTTATTAGATTCTGTTCACTTTCTATTTTTGTACATCGTGTAAACACTTTGAACCTATCTCAGTGGTCTCTTGTCCCCTCCCTTGCATTCTCACTGCCCCCGCTCTAGTTCTTTCTCTCTTCTGTGTACTGTGTCTTTTTCGTAATCCAACCTCCTTCATGTTACCACAGCGTTCTTTCTAAGCCTGCCTCTGCTTTCTTATGGTAAAACGTAGTGAAGGGCATTGAATCCCTATAATTAATCTCGGGATTCTGACTAGAGCAAAAATTGTAGTGTTTAACCATTTCCTATTTTTGATCTCTCATGTTAGTGTGAGATTAGTACTGTCAAAAGTATAAAATCACAAAAGGAGAAAGATATTAATACCCTTAAAATTATTTTACTTACTCTACAATACATAGGTTGTAGATAGTGTTATATAAAACACAGGATGCCAAGTTAAATTTGAATTTTAGATAAACAACAAATAACTTTTTGGTATAAGTATGTCCTGTGCAGTATTTTTATTTATTGCTTTTTATTTGCTAAATCTGGAAATGCTGGTAGTGGATGGTACATAAACTACCAACATTCTCCAGAAGGATTGAGGCATTTATTTCCTCAGTTTCCAGAGGTGCTACCTGCTGAGGATGCACATCTAAATTACCATCAACTGAAAGGAGCTCCCCTTGACTATAGTGCTGCCTAACCTGTGGCATGCTAATTCAGTGAATTATCAGTGAAGGAGTACCGAAGCCTGGCCTCTTTGCCTCAATGTGGGGCAATTCTGAAGGGCTGTCCCAGCTTCAGAGTTCCCTGTGGAATTGACTGAGGACTCTGTTGCAACTGCACCCTGTACCAAGTCCTGCTTCCCATAATCTTTCACAGGTGTTATTGCTGGCAATTCTCTTTAACAAATTCCCTGAACACAAATCTCTAAGAGGCTGCTTCTGGGGAACTCCATCACTCCTCTGACCTCTAAACAGTGCCAATAGACAAACTTTGTAGTCAGCAGAACCCTCACATTGTTTATTTCACCTGTGGGGTTAAAAACTAATGGGTTAGAGGACTCAGAAAATAAATGAAAATCAGTCTTGTATCAGAAGGGGAATGGCGGGGATTAGTACCCCCTTTAAAGACCTAGAGTATGCATCAGTCTGGCCACAAAAGAATCTTGTCAACTCCTAGAGTATCATAGTGGACTACTTCAAACTCAACCAAGTGGTAGCACCGATTGCGACTGCTGTCTCAGATGTAGAACCTTTGCTAAAGCAGGTGAACATGGCCTCAGGACCATGGTATACAGGTATTGATCTGGAAAATCCATTATTTTTCCTATTACTATCAAAAAAGAGTATCACAAGTAGCCAACATTCCAGTGGAAAGTACAACGGTATCCATTTATAGTTTTGTTCCAGCACTGTGTCAACTGTCCTACCTTTTGTCATAATGGAGTCCAAACAGATTTGCACTGAGTGGATGTTCTGCATGACATCCCATTTGTTCACTCTACTGACTGAATGAACAGGAAATAGCAAGTCTATTGAAGTCTTGGTAAGACAGACACATTTTAGAGCCTGTTTCCCAGTGAATCTGATTAAAAGACAACATGAAAGTTGGGCAGAGTGCCACACTATATCAAGTCCAGGGTGGATGGATAGATAGGTAGGGTCAGTTTTCACAAGGACCCAATAAAAATAACCCAGAGTCCCTTTAGGTTCTCTTATTCACCTCAGTTCTCTCTTCATTGTTTACTCTTGTCCTGTCCGATTTTTCTCAGAATGAATAACTGTGTTTCTAAAATCTTAATATTTTTTTTTCAGATATGACTGGTTGTATCTTTTGCAGGCATAACAGTTAGTCAATGAAGCAAGACACTAAAACAATCTAAGTTCAAATAATTAAGTTCGTGAACTCACCATAGAAAAAGTGCTGCATACTTTATAACTGAATATCACGTGGTCACCTTAGACGGACTCCCCTTGGCAAGCTATGCACCAATACCAGTGTCTAATCCACCCTTCGATGTACTTTTTCTAGGATGAATTCACAACTTAATTGTCAGACTTAGTGTGGTAATAGCCGGTGATGGCCATTTCAGAAAAAGAGTTCAAAAATTGCTTTGAAGGGTAGACTAGGCACTGGTATTGGTGCAAAATTTCCCAAGGGAAGTGGTATTCAGCAATGAGGCATGTAGCACTTTTCCTAGCATGAGTTCGTGTACTTAATTGTCCAACCATGTATGTCCTGTTAACTAATTAGGTGATCACAGAATAAAATTCAATAGCTAAATGTAATATGCTATCATTTTAGCCATTTTGACCAAACTGATCCATTTTTAATGAAGACAATAGTGTCAAAAAACCTGATAACTTTAAAAACTTTTTCACTTTTTTCTAAAAATGTTTTTTCTGTTGGTAAAACACACAGACCGTAAAATTTGCCATCAGTACAATTCAGTAACGTTAAGTACAGTCACATTATTGTGCAACCTATGTCCAGAACTTTTTCATCTTACAAAACTGAAATTCTATAGACAAAAACAACTTCCTTTCTCCCTTCTGTTTCCAGCCCCTAGCAACTACCATTCTAACTTACGTTTCTATGAATTTAGCCATTTTAGATACCTAACACAAATGGAATCACATAGTATTCCTCTTTTTGTAACATATATTTTACTTAGCATAATGTCCTCAAATTTTAGCCATATTGTAGCATATATCAGAATTCTTTTCCTTTTTTTGCAGTTTTTTTTTTTTTTGACCGGGTCTGGGTTTGAACCCGCCACCTCTGGCATATGGGGCTGGCGCCCTACTCCTTTGAGCCACAGGCGCCACCAGAATTCTTTTCCTTTTTGAAGCTGAATAATATTTCTTTGTATATTCCCCAATTTCCTTGTCCATTCAACCATCACAGGACATTTTTCTTCCTCTCATATCTTCACTATTGTGAATAGTATTGCTATGAACATGGGTATGCAAATTTCTCTTTGAGGTCTTGTTTTCAGTTCTTTCCAATATAAACCCAGTAGTAAAATTGCTGGATCATATGGTAATTCTATTTTTGATTTTTTAAGGAAGTACCATATTGTTTTCCATAGCAACTATTCCATTTTACATTCTCACCAAGTGACCAAAGTTCCAATTTCTCTATATCCTCACCAACATTTGTTATTTTCTGGTTGTGTATATGTTTTGATACTAGCAATATCAATGGATGTGAGGTGATATCTCATTTGTGTTTTCAACTTGTATTTCCCTAATAACTAGTGATGTTGAACATAATGTACTTATTCCCCATTTATATATAATCTTTGGGAAAATGTCTATTTCAAATCTTTTGTCCATTTTTTAATAGGCTTTGATAGATGTTGGGTTAAGTAGAAATTGAAATTTTTATTAATTTAATGGGGCTATTCGATTACTATTATTGAGTTATACAAGTTCTTTACATATTCTAGGTATTAACTCCTTATTTATATGATTTGTAAATATTTTCTCTGTTTGTACATTGCCTTTTTCCTGTTAATTGTGTCTTCTGATGCACAGAAATTTTTACTATTAATATGCCAGTTTGTGTATTTTACTTTTATTGCCTGTGCTTTTAATGTTAGATCCAGGATGTCTTTGCCAAATTCAATATCATGAAGCATTTCTCTGTGTTTCCTAATAAGAGTTTTATAAGTTTTGGTTCTAACGTTACTAGAATTTCTTTCTGTAATATGTCCTTGGTCTCAGGGATTTGAAGAATGAACCCATAGACCACAGATCAGTGGTAAGAAAGGATTTATTAGATAGAAAGGAATACAGTAGGAATAAAAAGCACCAGAGCTTCTGGCAGAGGGAAAAACCCAAGTGGAAAGTCTCCATGTGGGTCTTTTATCTAGGGGTATTAGGTCTTTTTTTTTTTTTTTGAGACAGAGCCTCAAGCTATCACCCTGGGTAGAGTGCAGTGGCATCACAGCTCACAGCAACCTCCAACTCCTGGGCTCAAGCGATTCTCCTGCCTCTGCCTCCCAAGTAGCTGGGACTACAGGCACCCACCACAATGCCTGGCTATTTTTTGGTTGCAGCCATCATTGTTATTTGGCCGGCCAGGGTTGGATTTGAACCCATCAGCTCAGGTGTATATGGCTGGTGCCTTAGCCACTTGTATAAGGTCTTGAGAATTACATTTTGCCAGGAGTTAGTAGATGGGATACACCTTTTCAATGTTAATGAGCATATTAACAAATGAATGAATGCAGTTACTTAAGCACAAAGGCAGAGCATCCACTGCAGAACAGTCCTGCTCAGTTTACACGTAATTGTCTAGGCCTAGGAAACTGGGGTCCCCTCTCCAGCCTTAAATGGGGGAACCCTGTATCACTTATATTCAACTTTAGGTCTTTGATTGATCTTGAGTTAATTTTTGCATATGGTATAGGATGCCTGACATTTTTTTTCATATATATTTCTTTGTTTCCTAACATTCCACCTCTTCTAACCAGCATTTCTCCCCCCATGTTGAATTTTCTCCCAATCATTGCTATATAGAAAACCTGTTTGGAGAAAGATACTATTATTCCCTATATTATGAGCATGTGTTTCTAACACAAGTCCTGCTGTTTTTCTAAACTCCGAGAATATAGAAGAAGCAGTAAAACTTAAGGAATATTATTACAGACTTTCCATTCAAAATCCTTTTATATTGCTCCATGCTAAATTGACGCCTTCTCATCCTCTCCATTTTCTGGTACTTTCCCAAAGTTTTCTTTTTGCTCATCTATTAGCATTACCTGATCTTCGCCAGGAGAGGAATTATCTTCCTTCTCTTAACTTCCCTTTATGACTTTATGCCTTTTTGTGTATTATTGTTTTGTATATCTATATATCTTATGTTACTTGATTATAAACTCTCAGAGGAAGAAATTTTCATCTTACACATTTTTTGTATCCTCTCATAGTATTCAGCACTTTTTCTTCAACTAGGAAGGTACCAAAGAGATATGTTGCATTGAATCTCATTTATATACAATTCACCAATATGTCACTAATATAATAATTTATATGTAATTAGGTACATGAATAGTGTTCATCAGCTATTTAATTAGCTTTTAAACATTTGATGTGTAAATGCAAAAGTTTCTAATTATGTTACACTATAATAAAATAAATAATTCCAGTTACATTTTAATCTGATATTTGAGAATTCGTAAATTTGAAACTTTAATGAAAAAGTTAAACTAATCATTAAATATTGCCCTGAAAATTAAATTTAAAAATAATTTATATTTTGTTTAGCATATATTAAAGTCTTTTAAGCAAGTACTTAATAGGGAAAATGATGTCCCTATCTTGATATTTTGATATTTGGGCAAAAAATTGACTTATAGCTACTCTGGGTCTCCTGAACTTCTGACCTATCAACACTAACTTGGGGTTCTTACAGTCCCCTCCAGGGGGGATTAATTTGCTAGAGTGGCTCACAAAACTCAGAGAATCACTTTCTTATGTTTACTGGTTTATTATAAGATACTACAAAGATTACAGAACCTTTCAGGCTGCTTTGTTCATAACCTTGCTAGTGCCCAGAGGTTCTGGCCTGGAAAGGGTGGCCTGTTTGTGCCTAGAGATAGGGGTCTGATTTCTGAACTCACCCAGGCCTAGAGAATGGTAGGGGTGGGAGTGGCAGTGGTAGTGTCCCTGTCCACCCCTGAGCAGGGGAACCCTATATCAAAAGAATGAATCTATTCTCTTGAGAACTAAATCAGTCTCATGAGAACTTGTTCGCTGCCTCAAGAATAGCACCTAGTCATTCATGGTGAATCTACTTTCATGACCCAGATACCTCCCACTAGGCCTCACTTCTCAGCATTGCCTCATTAGAGATGAAATTTCAATGTGAGTTTTGGTGGGAACAAACCATATCCAAACTATAAAGACCCGAAGTCCAAAAATAATGTAAGTAAAGCACCCAGCTGAAAGCAAACATATAGCATAATTCTACTGATAGTAGTACTCTCCCACTTTCCTCATTTCACCCAATTCATTCCCAAGTTCTAAAAGATAGCTAAAATGGTTTTCTGACCAGAATTGTTAGAATTTCAAGACTGTTTTTTCACTGAAAAGCCAAAAATAATGAATTTTGATTTTATAATTATGACACAGTATTTTGCAACCAAAATAAAAAATATTTTAAACAATAAAGAAAAGAAAAAAAAAGGCAAACATTATGGCTAGACCTCTACTTTCTGATATTTCACCCTAAAATCTTATGTGAAGGGTTGACAAACTATAGCCTATGAGCCAGATCTTGGCTGTAGACATTTTGTTTTTATGGCCTATAGCATAAAGATGATGTTTATATTTAAAAATGATTGGAAAAAATAGTTATATTTTGTGATATAAAATATTTTTTGTTATGAAATTAAGACTTCAGTGTTTATTTAAATAGACTTTATTTAGTTTTTCTTTTTTTGCAGTTTTTGGCCAAGGTTGGGTTTGAACCTGCCATCTCCAGCTTATGGGGCCGGCACCCTACCCCACCCAAGCTTTGAGCCATAGGCACCACCCAAGCTTTGTTTATTAATAAAGCTTTATTGGAACATAGCCATGCTCATTCATTACATTTTGTCTATGGCTGCTTTTCTCCATGACAATGACAGAGTTGAAGAGTTGTGGCAAAGAATATATGTGTCTCTACTATCTTTGTTCACACCACTGCTTACTGTACTACAAATCACAGTGAGTTTGAGTGCCATGCATTTCACTGTACCATGATGTTTTATTTATTTTTTATTACCAGTGCATGTCTACCATTCAAAGCAAAAATATAAGAAAAAAGTGAACTTCGAATGTTATATTTTTATGGCATAGTGGATTACAGATTAGTTTGTTATTTAGTTAAATGGCAAAACATTTTGTTTATTATGTAATAACACCATAGTTGTACTAAAAGAATAGAATATATCTCAACCTAACCAGACTAATCATCATCACAATATTTCTGACTCACGAAAAGGCTGTCAGAAATATTATAAACTTTAAAATGAAATATCTTTTAGCAGAATTTTCTCACAAAATAAAAATGACAAAGAGACTGCCACCAGTGTATATTTCTGGATTGCTCAATTTTTAGCCAAGTATGAGAACTTGTTTGCTGTTGATAAATTAATGAAATAGTTTTTAATTAAGGAAGCAAAAGGAATGTGCCTAGAGAAAACAAACTATTTAATGCTATTAGCCTTTTGGAAAACAGCTGCCTTAAAGAGATGCATACACTGGAAGTTACAAAAATAGTCAATTAAAAAATGATAAAGTAGTGATATCAGCAAGATAGAGGATTAGGAATCCCTGGACACTTCTCCCCTCTAATAAAACACATATTCAGGAAAAACTCATGGACAAATTTCCTTTGTGAGAAATCCAGCAACTAATTGAAAGGTTTTTACACCCATGGGAATACGAAACTAAATTATTTGAAGCGGGTTAGCATATTTATAATGCATGCTTGCCAGAATTTTTTGTTTGCTACCCTAAACAAAAAATCATACAAATGGAAAAAGACTCCCTTCTCCTAGCTCCTCCCAGAAGAGGAAAATAATAGTTCTGTGTATCCAATGCCATACTTATATGAGGGCTACGTAAAGGATTGGCTTCTGTCTTGCATGTCGGAGTTTGATGGTATAATATAATCTAGCCACCTGGAGGAGAACAAAATTGACAGTTTAGATCGTCATCCATCATATTTCCTCAACCCTAGTTCATCACAGAGTAAACAGACAGAATCTCATCTTCCAGTGTCTCCCTGAGGACAGAAAGAGTTGGTCCACACATCAAAGAATTGGCTTTTCATATTTCTGGGGGTTACACAAAGAGGAGCTTTAGACTCACTTTTCCTAGTAGACTGACAGGGCCTGTCATAACCTAGATGCCTGGGGCTGCAAAAAATAACAATAAAAAAAAAATAGATTGGACCAGCATGAAAATTAAGAAGCCTCAGAATATGCCTTGGATAATTGGTGGCAATTTTCTCCTGTATAAGGCCAGAGTGTTAACAATGGGAGAGGAGGCTGCTTTGTCTAATGTGAAGATACCAACAGAGAGTATCAAGAAAGTGAAGACACAGGAAAATATGTTCCCACCCAAATAAGCATAGATCTGCAAAACTTGACCCCAGTGAAATGGAGACATGTGATTTACCTGACAGAGAACTTAAAATAACTGTAATAAAGATGCTTACTGAGGTTAGGAGAATAGTATATGAACAAAGTGAGAATTCAACAAAGAGATAGAAAATGTTTCTTAAAATGTATCAAATAGAAATTATGGAATTGAAAAAATATAATAAATAAACTAAAAAATTCACTAGAGGGGTATAACAGTAGACTATAGTAAGCAGAAGAAAGGATCAGTGAATTCAAAGACAGATCATTGGAAATTATTGAGTCATAGGAACAAAAAGAAAAAAACAATAAAAAAGAGTGAAGAAAACTTAAGGGACTTATGAGACACTACCAAGCAGATCCATGTAAGTATTATGGGAATTCCAGAAGGAGAAGGGAGAGGAAAAGGATAAGAAAGTTTATTTAAAGAAATAATAGTTGAACTTTTCAAATTCTGGGATCCAAGATCCAAGAATTCCAAAGAACTCCAAAAAGATTAACTCAAAGATACTCACTTTAAGATACATGAGACTCAAGTTGTCAAAAGTCAAAGGCCAAGGGAGAATTTGAGAACAGCAAGAGAAATATTAATTGTCATGTACAAGGGAAAAACTTCATAAGAATATAAGTAGATTTCTCAGCAGAAACCTTGTAGAACAAAAAAGGAGTGAGATAATACATTGAAAGTACTGAAAGAAAAAGATGTCAACTAAAAATCCTGTTGCCAATGAAATTGTCCTTTAATAATGATGGAGAGATAAAGTCTTTCCACTGATGAATGAAAGCTGAGGAAATTTATCACCACTAGACCTGCCTATAAGAAATACTAAAGTAAGTTCGTCAACTTGAAACAAAGGATACTAAAGAGCAGCATGATAGCATAAGAAAATATAAAACTTGTTGGTAAAGGTAAATATATAGACAAATACAGAACTGTAATACTGTAATGGGGTGGGTAAATCACTTTTAATTCTAGTAAAAATGTGAAATATTTTAATAATTAAAATAGTTTTCATAAATAAAAATGTGTTAACATATAAACAGTTTAAGTAAATGTAAATTGTGACAATAGTATAAAATGTGTAAGAGAGGGAGAATTAAAAGAGTTCTGTTTTTGTATGTGATTGAACTTGTTATCAGAATAAAATAGGCTGCTGTAGCTATAAGATAAATTATGCAAGCCCAATGGTAGCCACAAAGAAAATATTGAGAAGATGCACAAAAGAAAAATAGAAAGAAATCAAAGTTATCAACACAAAAAATTAACAAAACATGAAAGACAACAACAAGAGAGAAAAAGATGAACAAAAGAACTGTAAGGCTAACAGAAGAATTATTAACAAAATGGCTATCATAAAATTTCCCCTTAAATAATTACTTTAAAAGTAAATGTATTAAATTCCACAATTGAAAGACCCAGAGTGGGTGAATGGATAAAAAGATAAAAGCCAAATAAGTGCTGTCTACAAGAAAGTCCCTTCAGACTTAAGGAAACACATGCGCTAAACAGGAATGGATAGAAAAGATATTTCATGAAGATGTATAAAAAGGGAGAGAGAAGGGTGACTACACTTATATCAGACAAAATAGACTTTCAGTCAAAAACTATCACAAGAGGCAAAGAAGGACATTTTATGATGATAAAGGGATGAGTTCATTAGGAAAATATAACAATTATAAATATTTATACACCCAACATCAGAGCATCTAAATATATAAAGCAAATATTGACTCAATTGAAGGGAAAAATAGTTAGCAATACAAAATCAGCAGGAGACTTTAGTATCCCATGTTTGATAATAGGTAAAAAGAAAATCTAGACAAAAGATTAATAAGGAAACAGAAGAGTTAACACTGTAGAACAAATAGACCCAATAGACATATACAGAATATTCCACCCAATAGTAGCATCATGCACATTATTCTCAAGTGCACGCAGACAGAATATTCTCTAGAATAGATAACATGTTAAGTCACAAAATAAATCTTAAGACGTTTAAAATGATCAAGGTCATACCAAGTACCAAGTATTATTTCTGACCACAATGGGATAAAGCAAGAAATCAATAACATTATAAAAACTAAAAAATTCACAAAGATGTAGATATTAAATGAAACATTCTTGAACAACCAGTGGGTCAAAAAAGAAAGCAAAAAGGAAATTAGAAAATATCCTGAGAAATATGAAAATTAAAATACAACAAACCAAAACTTCTAGGATGAAGTCAAACAGTATTAAAAGACAAGTTTATATTAACACAAGTTTACATTAAAAATATCTCAGATAAATGACATAATTCTACATTTGAGGGAACTAGAAAAAGAACTGGGCTCTATGTTATCAGAAGGAAAGAAATAATAAAGATCAGAGCAAAAAGAAACAAAATAGACACTAGAAAAATCAATGACACAAAAGTTGGTTTTCTGAGAAGATAAAACTGACAAACCTTGGAAAGACTTAATTAAGAAAAGAGAAGATTCAAATAAATAAAATCAGAAATGAAAGAAGAGATATCACAACTGATAGCAAAAAAAATAAAAAAGATCATAAGAGGCTACAATGAACAATTATATGTCAACAAACGAGATGACCTTGAAAAAAATAGATAAATTCCTAGGAACCTACAATCTGTGAAGCTTGAATCATGAAGAAATAGAAAATCTGAACAGACCAATAACAAGTAAGAAGATTAAATCAGTAATCAAAAATCTTTAAACAAAGAAGAGCCCAGGACCAGATGGTGTCACTGGTAAATTTTATCATTTAAAGAGAAATTAAAGTGAATCCTTCCCTAACTCTTCCAAAAAAATTGAAGAAGAGGGAATACTTCCAAACCCATATTATGATGCCAGCATTACCTCAATACCAAAGCCAGACATGGATACTGTAAGATGAGAAACTTAAATATCCTTGATGAACATAGATGCAAAAATTGTCAACAAAACACTAACAAACAGAATGCAATAGCACATTAAAAGGTTCATATATCCTGATTAAGTGTTATTTATTCCTGGGATGCAAGAGACTCATCTCTGGGATGAGTTTGAAAAAACATAAGTCAATAAATGTGACATACCACATTCATAGAAGGAAGAACAAAAACTACATTAAGTAGATAAAGAAAAGGCATTTGACAAAATTGCAAAAGGCAAAGGACAACATCCTTTCATGATAAAAATTCTGAATAAATTAGGTATAGCAGGGATGTAGTTCCACACAGTGAAGACCATATTTTGCAAATGCACAGTTTACGTCACCATTGACTGGTCTTGCTAGGATCAGAAACAAGTCAAGAATTCTTATTCTTGATACTTCTATTCAACATAGCACCGGAAGTCCTAAGCAGAGTAATTAGGCAAGAAAAAGAAACATAAGGCACCCAAATGGGAAAGGAAGAAGTAAAATCATCTTTGCTCATGACAACATCTGACAAATAGAAAACTTATGGTCTGCTAAAAAACTGTTACAACTAATGAATGAATTCAATCAAGTTGCAGGATGCAAAATAAACATACAAAAATCAGTAGCATTTCTATATACTAACAATGAGCTGTCTGAAATGAAATTATGAAAAGAATCTCTGTTATAATAGTATTTAAAAATAATTAAATTTAACCAAGGTGCTGAAAGATTTGTGCATTAAAAACTATAAAATACTGAAAAGAGAAATTTGTTACGACACCAACAAATAGAAAGATTGCTTGTGTTCATGGCTTAAAAGAATTAATACTATTAAAATGCCCGTTCTACCCACAGTCACCTATAGATTTAATGCAGTCCCTATCAAAATTCTAATGGTATTAGAAAAATAATTTTAAATTTCATGTGAAACTACAAAAGGCTCAGAATATCCAAAGCAATCTTGAGCAAGATGAACAAAGCTGAAGGTGTCACACTGCCTTTGATGATAGTAATGAAAACAACATGATATTAACAGTGTGGCATAATAACACTTAAACTAATGAAACTGACTAGAGAACCCGGAAATAAATTCACACAAAATCAACTGATTTTTGACAAAGTTGCCCAAAACACACAATGGAGAAAGGATAGTCTATTCAACAAATGATGTTGGGATAACTGGAAATCCAAATAAGTGAAGTTGGGACCCTACAGATAACATAAAAATGAACTCAAAATGGATTTAAGACTTAAAGTTAAGACCCGAAACCTTAAAAGTCATAGAAGAAAGCATAAGGAAAAAAGCTTCATGTCATTCGTCTTGGCTATGAGTTCATGGATACAACCTAAAAAGTAAAGTCAACAAAGCAAAAAGATAAGTGGGATGACATCAAACTCTGCACGACAAGGGAAAAAAATCAGCAGAAGGAAAAAAGTCAACCCATGGAATGAGAGAAAACATTTGCAAAGCATTTATCTCATCAGGGAGTCATTTTCAAAGTATAAAAGAAACTCTTACAACTCAATAGCAGAGAAAAAAAACTAATATTTTGATTAAATTATGGGCTAAAGATGTGAATAGACCTTTCTTCAAAGATGTTACACCAACAGCAAACAGGTATAGGAGAAGATACTCAACATCACAAATCATTAAAAAAAAACATACACTACAAATACCACATGTGGCTATCTAGTCAATCCATAACTTCAAGTAGGAGAATTAATATTAATTAATGTCAGGAATTATTTATTTAGGTATGGTGACCTAGATTTGATGTATCTTTTCTCTTTTTTATCTTTATAGGGTACATGTGATTATCAGGTCTTTAGGTAAACAGGGGGTGAAATTGTACACATAGATAGATATAAGCATAAATAAGATGTAGCTTCTGCCCTCAAGATGCTTCTGTTACAGGTAGAAGTTTGAGCATAGTTCAGTGTAATAAAGAATTATAGTCATGAATCACTTAACAACAAAGAAATGTCCTAAGAAATGCCTGGTTAGGCAATTTTATAATGGTGAGAACATTATAGAGTGTACTTACACAAACCTACATGATATGTATAGCGTACTAGGCTATGTGGTCGGTGTTTCCAATTGCTAATAGACTACAGATCTGTATAGTAACCTATACAGTAGTTTACTATACTACGGATCTGTATAGTAACCTATACAGTAGGTTACTATTACTGAATGCTCCAGGCAATTGTAACACAAAGGTAAGTAACTATATTGAATATATTTCAACATAGAAAAGGCACAATAAGAATATGATGTAAAAGATAAAATATAATACACCTATGGAGTGCACTTGTAGCATGAATGGAGCTTGCAGGACTGGAAGTTGCTTTGGTTGAATCAATGAGTGAGCAGTGGATGAATTTGAAAACCTATGACATTACAGTATACTATTGTACACTTTATAAAATACTATAAGCTTAAACTACACTAAATGTATAAAAACAGTATTGAACTACAACATTATGAAGGCTATATCATTAGAAGATAGGGGTTTTTCAGCTCCATTATAATCTTATGAAACCATCATCCTATATGCAGCCCTCATATACAGAAAAATCATTATGAAGCTCATGACTATATATACAAATTGCCAATGGAAGTAGAAAGTAGATTCTGCTGGGAAAAACTAATGTTGGCTTCATAAGACAGATGTGGGCTTTAAAGGATGGATAAGAGTTCTGAAGGCAAAGAAAGGATCTGTTATGTTCTTGATGTTACTAGGCACTGGGATTATTTGTGGGGGCATAAAATGCGACTGTATATAAAGTTTCAGATCTTACATGAGATAGTCAGATAGTGAAGAATGAATGAATCTTTGAGTCATTTAGTGAGATAAGTACTATTATTATCTCCATTTTACAGATGAAACCAAAGCACAGAAGATTAAACAACTTGTGCAGGTTACATGACTAGTAAGTGGTACAGCAAGGATTTAAACCCCAAAGGAAGACTTGGCCATAACTGTTCACTTTTTCATAATTATTTTTAAAAAGTTGAGACCATCCCATTATGAAGCAATAAGGAATTTAGTATTTAGTTATATCCTGTATCACAGTAGGTTCCAAATAGTTTTGCAATGTGTTGAAAAGTTTTATAGTTAGAGTGGGATTTCCATTAGAGTGGGATTCATTCACATAAATAGGAAAGCCACTCTCCCATTGAAGACTAATTTTATTATAACCTTTTATTCTTTTATTTTAATTCTTCTGCTATGCCACAAAATTAATACTCTTATGGCTTTCTTAATTAAAATGTCTTCATTTTAAAAAGTGTGTTTTTGCTGTTATTGGTTGATTAATTTTTGTGCAATTTAGTATTTTTGATTATAGGTTTAATGTCAATTGATGGGGAAGTTCTAATTGGTGTTCGTTTCTTTGGTAATTAGTGGATCTGATTACACAGGAATCATTTGAAATTGTACATTTTGCTGGCCAAACATAGATACGTGAGGATGAGAATTAGGGAGATAGACTAATGTGAACATTTTAGAAAAAATAGCCAAGAGTAGATTTCAGTCTCTTAGTGAGGTATCTTTGACACCTGTGCACATTTTGTACCAAATTGTTCTATTTTCCATGGGTAACTTAGGAATAATAAGTAAGAGAATATTCTCTTAAAGTCTTTAAAAATGGAATATACTTTTTTCCTAAATTAATTCTCAGATATTTGATGTTTTATATTTCTTGATTTTGTTTTACATAATTTGTGTGAATAAATTCATTTTGATATATAATTTATTTCTGGTATTTGTTTATTTGAAGTGTGATGCAACTTGACCATTATTTATGCTTAACTTTTACTGTTTGTTGTATTTCCTGGTAAATTTAAAAATCTAAAGTATTTTTCTAAATTGGATCATAGTTTATTAGACCATTTTCAAGTAGTTATAGATACACATTTGCATGAGGATAGTAACATATGTGTATCTGTGGCTAGGAAATCTGCAAATTTATAGTTTCATAATATAGGAGTCTTAATTGTAGACTTTACATCGCTAGCTTAGGATACCAGCTTTTAGGCAGCCAACTTTAGAATAAGAACCTATATTGTTAATCTCCCATCATAGTTCCTTATAAGTCAGGCTATTCTCTATCTATCAAAAGCACAGTATTGTATTTGAGGTATTTGCTCCTTAATGTGACATATGACATATTCTTTGTGAATCAGAACTACATATTTGAGTATGTATGTACAAGTAGCATTTTCAATTACTATTTCAGAGATATAATAAAAAAAATTCACTTGTGTTACATTAAATATAATCCTATAAATATTAAAAGAGGAAATTCTATAGCAAGAAAGAAGAACATAATTATCAGCAGATGAGGAGTTTGGAGGAATGGAGGATGTGGAGGGGTGTTGAGTAAAGTATACAAAATTCCAGCTGGTAGGAGTAAGTTCAAAAAAGCCTGTTGGACAACTTGATGATTACATTTAATTACAATATATTATATTCTGGAAAAATGCTAAGAGTGAATGCTATATTCTCATCACAGAAATGATAACTATGTGAGGTAACACATATGTTAAATAGCTAGATTTAGTTATTCCATAAAGTCAATATTATATTATACTTTGAAGTATATTATATATAATTCAAAATAACATGTTGTACATGATAAATAGATACAATTTTATCTATTTAAAAATAATAGAATTTTTAAAAGGAATGGGGAAGGAAACAAGTTCAGTGGGAGAAAATATAAAAGAGAATATTCAGAATAGTAATATGGAATACTGGTACTCCCAAAAGGAATTAATTATATTAGGATTCCAGCAATTCCAGTATTATAAAAATTATGGGTGTGTATTATCCAAAAGATCGAGAAAATCACTACTTTCAATTATTATTTAACATCTGTTCATTATTAGCAGTATTTATATCGATTGATACTTTAAATGTAAATATCTCTGTGCAAAGTGGCAACAGTAATTTTTACCCCCCAATGGGTTCTAGAACACAAGGGCTCTACTATCAGCACCACTACCTAAACATTGTTGGAGAATGAAGAGCATGAAACAGAAACTTGGCTTAGTACCATCAGTGCTTGGCTCAGTATTCCATTAGTACTTAATAAATAGTGGTGAATGCTGATGACCTCCCAAGAAATGTCCTCATTGAATAACAGCTAGCCCTGCTTATTTTGTCAGAGGATGCTGTGGAAAGACTATAACCTGTGAAGGCTGTATTGCATGCAGCTGAAGAACTCTTAGGATCCCAATGGGGAGGCAGATTAGCAGCTGAAATAGAGATTTAAAAATTTAACCAAAAAGTAGACTCCTCATTCTATCTTCTTTCTTCTCCAATGACTGAGTCATTCTTACTGCCCACAATAGGTCAGAACTGTGAAAATCACAATGAAAATCTGATTCTCTTTCCTTCTCTTCTTTCTTGTTGCCAGCCTTTAATGAATTTTAGGTGGGAAGATAATAAAAGAAACCAAAATGATTGAAATTATGATTAGAAGAAAGTAAAATTTCAATTTTCTGCTGGTAAGATAAGCTTTTGTCTGATCTCTGACACAGGAAGATTATGCATATTCTTTTGTATTACTGTTAAAGCACTTCTAGATATCTAAGGTGCATTTGTAATAAAAATATTACACCCTTATTAGCAAAAGAATTTCTTATTTTGAGGTAAATTATTTAAAATTATCACTGTTGAGTAAGGGGCAAGATGGCTGACTGGAAGCAGCTTCCCACAGAGGCTCCTGTCCAAAAGGATAGATAACCTCCAGAAACTGCCCAATTGAGCTGAAGACTGGGAGCCCAGCCGTGAGAGAGAGGTGATAGCTGCAGGTCACCTCAGAGGCAAGCTGCAACTTCCAGAGACCAAGCTTCATGCAGAAGAACTGAACGGAAGTTTTCTGCCATTCTGAACTTCCAGGACTCCCTTCCCCCCTTATCTGATGCACCAGAAGCCTGACCTCTGCTGAAACTGAGGGAGGAGGACTTGAGCAGGACCACCCTCCCTATCTGCCAGACCAGGCAGCCCACCAGGAAGAGACTCTGGGGCCCCACTGAGCCCCTGCCAGCCCTCAGGCCAAGGACGCTGCAAGGACTCCTGCGCAGCTCCAATCTGTGTCACACCTGGCCTCAGCCCACCTCCCGCAGCTGCCAGGAACTCCGCTGGGACTCCCGTGCACCCCAATTTGCACCCCGCTGGGCCTTAGCCCACCGCCAGCAGTGGCCAGGTAGTCCACTGGGACTCCCATGTGGTGCCCATCTGTGCCCTGCCTGGTCTCAGCCCACCGAGATCCCTGCCCGTCCCGATCTGTGCCTCAGGCCCGCCACCCACAGCGGCCAGGAACTCCACTCCACCCCGATTGGCACCCTGCTGGACCTTGGCCCACCACCAGCAGCAGCCAGTCCACTCCGCAGGGACTCCCCAATGCTGGGTTGGCACTCCACTGGGCCTTGGCCCACTGCCAGCAGTGGCCAGGAAGTCCACTGACACTCCTACGTGGTGCAGATCAGTACCCCGCCCGGCCTAGGCCTGCCACCTGCTGGGACCCCACCTGACTTCAATCCATGCCACAGGTCCCCACCCTCCCTCAGGAGCCCTCCTCCCAGCCAGAGACTGCTGGAGGCACGGGCTCCCTTTGCAAAGGCCACCGGATACCCCATTCATGCCCTGCTGTTTGATCTGGGTGTGCCACACTCTGGAGCTGCTCCTGCAGCCAGAACTCCCTGGGTGGGACAGTCCCAGAGGAACTACACAGAGTCACTCCCTACGAAGATTCAGCAACAACAGAGTGATCCTGCCGGGGTCTGATCTGGGTGAGACACCTCCCCAACTCTGAGGATGGTCATAGGCAACAGTGAAAAATAATCATGAGGTGAAATCAACAGAAAAACTCTGGCAATATGAATAATCAGAGTAGATCAACTCCCCCAAGGAAGGACAAGGTAGATACAGCACAAGATCCCTTGCATAAGCAAATGGTTAAGATGTCAGAAATCAAATTCAGAGTCTGGATAGCAAATAAGATCAGCAGAATGGAGGAAAAGATGGAATTAGAATTTCAGGCAGTAATCCAAAAGATGAACCAAAACATGTCTCAAGAATTCAATGAAATCAGAGACAAAATGACCAAAGATTTTGACACATTGAGACAAGAAGTTGCAGCCCTCAAAGATCTGAGAAATACAGTAGAATCCCTCAGTAACAGAATGAAGCAAGCAGAAGAAAGGATTTCTGACATGAAAAACAAAACTTTCGAATGCTCCCAAACTTCCAAAGAGGAAGAGAAATGGAAGGCAAAAACAGATCATTCTCTCAGACAGCTCTGGGATAACTTGAAGAAAACCAATATTTGCCCTATGGGGATACCTGAAAACGATGAAGTGGTGTCACAAGGCACAGAGTCTCTTTTTTATGAGATTATGAAAGAGAACTTTCCAAACATGCCAAGAGATTCTGAAATTCAGATAGCAGTTTCAGAAACCCAGCATGACTCAACCTGAACAAGATATCCCCCAGGTACATCATAATTAATTTCACTAAAGTTAATATGAAGGAGAAAATTCTGAAAGCAGCCAGATGTAAGAAATCCATTACCTACAAGGGGAAGAATATTAGAATAACTGCAGATCTCTCTGATCAAACCTTTAAAGTGAGAAGAGAATGGTCATCGACTTTCAATCTCCTAAAACAAAAGAATTTTCAACCCAGGATCCTGTACCCAGCTAAACTGAGTTTCATTTATGATGGAGAAATTAAATACTTTAATGACATCCACATGTTGAAGAAATTTGCGATAACTAAACCAGCTCTCCAGGATATTCTCAGACCTATCCTCCATAATGACTAGCGTAATCC
Organism: Perodicticus potto; assembly: GCA_963574655.1. Taxonomy (NCBI): domain Eukaryota; kingdom Metazoa; phylum Chordata; class Mammalia; order Primates; family Lorisidae; genus Perodicticus; species Perodicticus potto. The sequence goes on from CAUYRH010071940.1 coordinate 25,834, forward strand.
TCCACCACAAAAGTAAACTCACCCAGAAACTTTTGATCAAATTTCAACTTCCACAGTGATGAAAGGACTAAAAATGTCCACTGGACTTTCTAAAGATTTATCATTGTTTTCAATTAATGTGAATGGTTTAAATTGCCCTCTAAAGAGACATAGGTTGGCTGACTGGATACAAAAACTCAGGCCAGATATCTGCTGCATACGAGAATCTCATTTTACCTTAAAAGAAAAATTTAGACTCAAGGTGAAGGGATGGTCATCTATATTCCAGGCAAATGGAAAAAAGAAAAAAGCAGGTGTTGCAATCTTATTTGAAGATACAATAGGCTTTTAACCAACCAAAGTAAAGAAGGATAAAGACGGACATTTCATATTTGTTAAAGGTACTACTCAATATGATGAGATTTCAATTATTAATATTTATGCACCCAACCAGAATGTGCCTCAATTTATAAAAAAAACTCTAATAGACATGAGCAACTTGATTTCCTCCAATTCCATAGTAGTTGGAGATTTTAATTCTCCCTTAGCACTGTTGGATAGATCCTTCAAAAAGAAGCTAAGTAAGGAAATTTTAGATTTAAACTTAACCATTCAACACCTGGATGTACCAGACATCTACAGAACATTTCATTCTAATAAAATATAATACACATTCTTCTCAGCACCCCATGGAACATACTCCAAAATTGATCACATCTTAGGTCACAAGTCTAACCTCAGTAAATTTAAAAGAATAGAAATTATTCCTTGCATCTTCTCCGACCATCATGGAATAAAAGTTAAACTCAATAACAACAGGAGGCTGCATACTCATACAAAAGCATGGAAGCTAAATAACCTTATGCTGAAGGATAGCTGGGTCATAGATGAGATTAAGAAGGAAATTACCAAAATTTTGGAACAAAATGACAATGAAAACACGAATTATCAGAACCTCTGGGATACTGCAAAGGCAGTCCTAAGAGGGAAATTTATAGCACTGAAAGCCTTCCTCAAGAAAATGGACAGAGAAGAAGTTAAAAACTTAATGGGACATCTTAAGCAACTGGAGAAGGAAGAACAATCCAACCACAAACCGAGCAGAAGAAAAGAAATAACCAAAAATAGAACAGAATTAAATGAAATTGAAAACAAAAGAATTATAGAAAAGATCAGTAAATCAAAAATTTGGTTTTTTGAAAAGTTAAATAAAATATATGAACCTTTTGCTAAAAAAAAAAAAAAATTAAAAAAAAAAAGAAAAGATGAATGAAATA